>ML791039.1:805536-837998 GCA_009831015.1 Picea engelmannii
TTTGAACCAGGGTCAATTAGAATAGACACTAGATGGTTGGTGATCATACCTTCCATCTCCACCACTGAAGCTTGATGGTCAGCTTGTTTATTATCCAAGGCTGCATAAATTTGCGGCACGCTCCTGGCCACGTCATTGACGATGGTAGCTTCTTGAACATTGTAAATTCTCCGACTATTCTGTTGTCGGTGTGGGCAGTCCCTCAGTAGATGTTCTTCTCTACAACCCCAACATTTTAAGGGTTCTTTCTTCGGGTTATCAATCTTTCCTGGGGTAGATCCAAAAGGTTTATTTCTGCTCTGAGAGGGGAAATTTTGTTGGTGTACACTTCGGGTTGGGAAGCTCATCCTTGAGTCCTTTTTATAGTTTTTAAATCTTGGGGATTTAAACCCCTTTTTTGGGAATCCCGAACTATTCTTCTGCTTCCAGCCTTCACGAGGTTCTGTCCGATGCCCAAGTTGTTCATAACAATATCTTGCCTTTCGGATAGTATCTTCTAGGGTCTTTGGCTCGTCAAACTCAATCATGTTCTGATAGTCCTTAGTAGTCCACTGATGAATCGTTGCACCTTTGCCTTTTCTGCTTTTATATAGGGTATGTACCTCAACAATTCGAGGAATCTGCTGACATATTCCTCTATGGTGCATTGCCCCAGCTTGAGTTCATAGAATTCTTTAGTCTTTTCGTCGAAATATTTTTCCGACAGATACTTCTTCCTGAAGTATTTCTCAAACCGTTCCCAAGATAGGTCTTCTTCGTGAATCCCTTTTACGTTCTTAAGGTCTTCCCACCAGATGGAAGCCTTTCCATTCAAGTTGAAAGTGGCTACTCGGGCCTTCAAGTTTTTCGAGAAGTCATGGACTCTGAAATACTTCTTTAGTCCAAGCAGCCAGGCCTCAACTTCCTCTCCCTTCTTTATTTCACCGTCGAAAGAGGGTGGTTTGGCCTTCTTGAATTCTTCAAGATTATGATTTTTGGAATGATTTCGCTTCTTCCGTTTTCTTCGGAAATAAGAACTAGTTATGCTACTGGAAGATCCCTCCAAGTCGTTAGTTTCCTTTCCAAAGGAGTCATCCGACGCTTGTCCCTTATCTCTAGGGTGAACCTTTCTTGAGGTGCTCCTCCCAGTGTGGCCACTTAAAAGACCACATTTCCGCATCTCAGGTGGACTTCAACTTCTCTTTGTCTATCGTTGGTCCGCGTGACTGGCGTCAGGTCCATGCTGCAATTGTCTTTGTATGTCGGATAAACTCTGTAGCAAGACTGCATTAATTTCCGTTTGCTTCTCTTGCTCTTTTATCAACCTCTCGTTGTCGGCCTTGCAGCTCTGTAGTTCGACCATGAGGCTTCACACAATCTCAGCTAGATCTGGAGGGATCTATATCGCTCTTCTTTCATCAAACTCTTCGTCTCTATTGCGGGAGCCATCCCCCACTTCATGGTGCGTCACCATTCTATGCGTCTGCAGTTTCCCGTGGTTGATCGTCCGCTTGTTGTGCAGGAAAAAAAAACACTTGTTGTTAGTCAACATTATATTCATTCACAATCAACACATAATTCATAATTTTTTCAAATGCATACACACAATAGGAATTTTCATTCTTAACTTCGGCTTTTGATAAGGGGGGTTAGGATAGAGAGTTACTCCTTTTAAGAGTACTTCAGATGGAGTTTCTGCGCAACTCGTCCATGAGCCCAAGCAGACCAAGTGTTTTAACCATGCTCTGATACCAATTTGTAACACACCCACTATGACAACTAAGATTTTTCGCCTTTTTTCGCCTTTTTCTTGAGGGACATAATCCTTGAATTTCTATGGGGCCTAGCGCAGACCCTCCCCTCCCTTATGCTCCCCCATGTGATCGTTGGCTATGACCACAGGCCTTACCAAAAAGGCGCTTCTGGCTTTCGCGATTCGGGGAATCGCGATCCAAGCGTTCCCTTGTTCTCTATCCTTCGAAATGTCGAAACCCGAAAGGGTCTAACAGATCCCTAGCTCCTCCCTTGGGTCGCTTTTCATACGACTGGTCCTATGACCTGGCGTTGTTCCTCTAAATGCTTTCGGGGTTTCGCGATTCGGGAATTCGCGATGCAAGCGTTCCTCCTTTCCCTTTAAAATCCCCGGAACCCGAAAGCCCGGTATCATCCAAATCTATGGTCCAGATTGTCGACTTGATCAATGGCCCGGATTAAATCCCGACACTCTACCTTTCAGGATTTCTGGTGAGGTCTTCACTCCTATTCCTCTGATGTCCAGAACCCTGGTGGTTTTAGATCTTCGCCACGCGTCCCTACAAATGGGCGGTCCAGATTCTTTCAGGACTCCTCCTCCCTACCACAAGACCCTATCCGGTGACCTAGGGCTCATTCACAAAGCGCATCAGGATTTCGCGTACCAGGATTTCGGATTGGCGAAGACGAGGGGTCTTTCCCTTGGGTTTCCCGGGTGCCGAAACGCCGAAACACCAAAACCTATTCACGTTAAACCATTTCGGGGTTTCGCATATCGAGATTTTATGACTAACGAATACAAGGGAACTTGCCCTTGGGTTTCCTGGGTGTCGAAACGTCGAAACACCAAAAACTATTCATGTTAAACCATTTCGGGGTTTCGCATATCGAGATTTTGTGACTGGCGAATACAAGGGAACTTGCCCTTGCGTTTCCCGGGTGTTGAAACGCCAAAACACCAAAACACCAAAACCTATTCACGTTAAACCATTTTGGGGTTTCGCATATTGGGATTTCGTGATTAGCGAATACAAGGGAACTTCCCCTTGGGTTTCCCGGGTGCCGAAACGCCGAAAAACCAAAACCTATTCACGCTAAACCATTTCAGGGTTTTGCATATCGGGATTTCGCGACTGGCGAATACAAGGGAACTTGCCCTTCGGTTCCCCGGGTGCCGAAACACCAAAACCTATTCACGCTAAACCATTTCGGGGTTTCACATATCGAGATTTCGCGACTAGCAAATATAAGGGAACTTGCCCTTGGGTTTCTCGGGTGCTGAAACGTCGAAACGCCGAAACACCAAAACCTATTCATGCTAAACCATTTCGGGATTTTGCATATCGGGATTTCATGATTGGCGAATACAAGGGAACTTGCCCTTGGGTTTCCTGGGTGCCGAAACACCGAAACACCAAAACCTGAGAGAACCACTCTCTCTTGTACAAGGTTTCTAGACTCAAATCACATGATCCTTCAGCGGGTTCTTGGGTAATTATCCCTAGGCTTGGTGACCAGACTGAAAATCCATCCTAAATCGTCGAGCTATGAACTTATGTGACAGGGGTGAAGTAAACTCGTGGGTTTACTAAAACGGTAGTCTTTTCAAGGAACTCACTCCGGCTCTAGAATGCGAGGGAACTTCCCGGAAGGAGGTGCCTTCGGGGAAATCAAACCATGGCATAGAATGAGTCAAGTAAATGGGACAAATCTCTAGGGAACAGACTCGTAAATTGAACTTGTTCATTCTATATATATAAACCGATTATGGTCATATAAGTATAAGCATGCATCCACTATTTCCGATCAAAACACCAGGCAAACACTTCTATACAGAAACCATTTATGAGTGTACAAACATGAGAATGTGTTCCAGGATATTCAATTCAAGATACAAGATATAAACACTTATCAGAAAACACCAGGTGTGACGCGACTGCTGAGAGGGGTGCTCGTTTCCACCCAACCGTAGGCTCAGTGACTCAAAATAGATTTACCACTAGCCACCCTCGAGCTAGACCACGATGCTTGAGGTTCAATTTTCTACTTCCGGCTCAATGAAAGTCAAGGACGAAGGTTACTCTCCTTCTCCTTTGTTCAGAACTCCCTGTGTTTCCGGAGTTTCTCCAGTTCTTCCCCGCGATCCCTGTCGCGTGCATTCTCCTCTCTTCTCCCCCCCTTACCACACTTCCTCTCTTGCCTTTTCTCTGCAAGATTGTGTGTGGCACGAATTTCCCCGTCCGCGGTCAGGTCTGGGAGCTATTACAGATGGGCGGTTCACCCCCATCCCCTCATTAACGCTTGAGGAGCCTCCCCACCTACCAATCTGACGGGAAATCCATTCTGAGGTCAAAGAGTTGCTTTGGTCTTTGAGCAAGTAAAACCAGTATGGTACTGGCTCGGTGGAAGTTAACGCAACCATTCCAGGTCCCTTCCACCACCTCTCATTAGCCATCGTGGTCTCTTTTAGCGCATCCCCCTCTCAGCAGCCATGCAACACATATTCATAACATAATTTACATTCATCGACCTTTTATAAAAAGGTCCGTCAAATCAAACATTCGCGTCTTTGAGTTTGCCATAGTTCTTGGCCAATATAGTTATTTTTACAGGTTGGGGGAAACAGGGTGTTACAGTATGTGCACCATTGATGCAATATGAAAATAGTTTTTGTAGTTGTCTTTTAATATTCATTCATATATTTTTCACAATCATATTGCTTATTTTAGTAAGGTACTACATATCTTGAATATTAATAGGTTGAACAAAAAGTTGCGTTAAAATATGGACAACATTGTTGGTTGAAGCTAACAATGGACACAATTAAATATAGGCCATATGTAGCTGTCATTTAACATAACAAAAGGATGAGTTGTAAGATGGACAACATTGTTGGTTGAAGTTGACACTGGCCATAATTAAATACAATCCATATGCAATGAGCTTTTAATACAAATGTGTATCATTTGTTAGATTATAAAATTGAAAATAGAGACCAACATGAAATCAACAAGCAAGCTTCTAAAATTTTAAACCTCAAACTACCAAAAAAATCATTAAAAAGTATAAAGTATTTAGATTGAAGAACAAATGAACCAAAACCTAAGATAATTTCCTACATCCCTCCCTCGCTTTGAAACTAATTAATCGATAATAAAGATTAATAAAAAGTATAATTATTAGTCCCCTACCTAATTCAGTGCTCAAAGCTCAAAAGCACATGCCCCATTGAGAAATAGAACACTAAGTGACATTATTCCATTCAAAGAGTACCCACATTAGAGACATTGTTGCATGTGTCTACTGCAAATACAAGAACAAACCTAGGTATGTAGGGTTTGGGGGTTTTTAGATCATTTATTTTGATAGACCCTGACAGAGATAGGTGGTAAGGTAGGTGATTATTAGTTATGGAGGAAGAGCTCCTTGATTATGGCAACTCAAACACTTTGAGATTTCCATCTATCTTTCATTATGACGAAGAGTTCAGAGAGATTTTGTGTTGTACCAAAAAAAATTTGACAGAGTTACAGGAGGAGTCAAAGGCTGAGAGATTGCTTACGGGCAAGCATGCGGGTAGTGGTGTTAATGGAGGAGTGTCAGTCGACATTCAAATGGGTCAGGTGGATTATGCGCAAGCTTTTACTTCATGCATGGAGAAGGTGGGGAGCTCAGTCTCAAAATCTCTGTCGAATTTTGGAGACGTTGTCAACACAATCAGAGTGTTGAAGAGGAAACAAAAATCTCTTAGGGTGAAGGAGGGTAAGGTCAATCTTGTTTTAGGGCTTGACATTGGAATGGATATGATGGAAACCTTAGTTTCCAAGGCTCTAGTCGATAAGTTTGTGGGAGAATCGGTGTCGCCCTCTCACCTGGTTGGATGGTTGGAAGTCAGATGGGTAAAAGTGTTGGGATACCTTCTGCATTTTCATATTCTTGTCAAAGGGTGTCTATGTTTCAAAATTATGTTAGAAGGTTACCTAGAGAATATTTTGGGTTGTGCATGGATCTAGGGCCCGTTGAGTCTGGTCCTTCGAACATGGTACCTTGGGTTTGATCCTCGAAGTGAGCCATTTGTTTTGCAACATATTTGGGCCTTATTGCCATGTTTTCCATTAGAGCTCTGGTCCAGTTTGGTCTTTAGGACAACAGGTAACCAGATTGGTAAGTTTGTATATTTTGATGTAAGAAGTTTGGAGCAGGAAGACAAACGAGTAGTTAGGGTTTTGGTGGAGATTCATATTAGTTAAGGTTTGGTTCCAGAAATTGAAATTTTGTGGAAGGATCGTCAAATCTCTCAGTCTGTGGACTATTGGAAGCTCCCTTTTCGATGTAATATGTGTAGGGCGATCAAAGATTTTAGATCAATGTGTCTTGTGGAGAAGGGGATCCCTAGTCCAAGAAAGTTGAGCATGCAAAAACCAAAAAGACTCTTGTCAAGTAGGCCAGTGGTTGGGCCATAGTTGATTCCTTCTCCAAGTCCTTTGGGGGACTCCAGTTGTGGTCAGGTTAATTATGATCCAACTTTGCAAAGGGTGGTCTAGTCGTTAATGCAAACTTCAGTTGTTGGTTCGATAAAGTCTTTTGAGCAAGTATGTAGGTTTCCTCTTTTTCCTTCTCTTGCTTTGGGTGGGAATATTTCACTTGAAAACTGGCGTTTATCTTGTTGACAAATATCTTGTCACGTTCATTCATAAGGGTTTTTTTTAATTGTGAAAAATAAAAACAATATATTGTAGGTATTGGGGGGATGTGCAGTCTCAAGGGGTTTATAGGTATTGGGGGGATGTGCAGTCTCAAGGGGTTTATAGGTATTGGGGGGATGTGCAGTCTTAAGGGGTTTATAGGTATTGGGGGGGTATAAAAAGGGGAATCAAGTTAAAATAGGGATTTATTTTATTGGAAATATCTATTGGGAGGGGGGTTCAATAAAAGGATTTTAGGAGGTATTTATCAATATCTAGTGAAATTAGGGTTATTCTTTAATACCCCATGAACGTAGGCACTATGTCAAAAGTTCACTAAGTGAAGACCTCGTGGTTAAGTCTTTAGACCTTCCTAAGGCCATGAAGGACTTTCCTGGCTGAGACATTTTTTGTTGTGGGGAGGAGGTAACCTCTTTTTCCAATACCCTAGCAGACTCTGGTAGTAGAGGTTCTTCGAGGGTATCATCTCAGGATCCCTCTTCCCCTCCTTATGAATTAATATTGAAATTTCTTAAGAAAGAAAAGGAGGGGGAGGCGGAAGGGTTATTGACGAAGACTTGGCCTTGTTGGACAATATTCCTACGCATGTGGGACATAATTCCTTCATCTCGAAGGCTAAATTAAGGGCATCAAAAGAGGTTCTTTGGGGTAAACAACAAACTATCGATAGGGCACTTAGAGCTTCAAATCCCTTAGATGGAGTTTCTCTATGACTGTTTTATTCTTGAATGTGAGAGGGGTTGGAGGCGCCCCTAAAAACCATGCCCTTTGAAGGATGTTTGGGATGTATAAGTCGATCATTCTTCATCAAGACAATGCTTCATGGTTCCAAAGTTGTTTCTTCTCTCACTTCCACCCTCCACGGCTGGAATTTTTGTTCTCGGGATGTTGTGGGGAAATCTGGTGGTTTGATCTCGGTCTCGAATTTGAGTTTTGAGGTTGTCAATACATCTCTGTTGAATGTTGGCATTTTGATTGAAGGTACTGCTAATGATTTGGGAAAATATTTCAAAATTGTCAATGTGTACGGGCTATATGAGGATCAGAAAGATTTTTGGTCTGATTTGGAGGAGCACAAAATATTAAAGGATCCCGAGCTCAATGTTGGGGGGGAGGGGGGGGACTTAAATCTCACTCTATCTACTCGGGAAGTATGGGGTGTCATGGTCGGGTTGGATTCCTTGGCTCAGTTCTTTGGTCATTTGTTTAAGTCCTCCAAGTTAATAGATGTCGAGCCAGTTCCATTGGATCAGAATTGGAGGAATAGATGCTCAGATGGTGCTAGGGTCTCTAAGAGATTGTATAGATATAAATTGGCCAAATGCCTATTCGAAGGGTGTGGAAAATGTAGAATTTGGATAGGGGAAGGTAGCATATCCGACCATTGTCCTATCTTGTTGTAGATGGAAAGGAGGGGCTTGAAACTTCCTCAGCCATTTAAGTTTAATCATTGTTGGTTGTCTAAGGAGTATTTTTGTCACTTGGTTAAAGACCATTGGAAACCTTATGACCCTCAAGTGGGTGCCTCAACTATGGAATAGTTCATTGCAAATTTGAAGACTATCAAGTGCCTGACTATTGATTAGGACAAGGCCCCAAAAAATCTACATCAGGCGGAATTGCTTTTGGTTGAGGAGCGCTTAGGGATTTTGTTATGAAGTAATGTGGTAGGGACGTTTTCGGAAGAGGAATTATTAGAACTCAAAAATCTGGAAGCTAGCAAGGCCCGACTGCTATCCATTAAAAAAGCAACGTGGAGATTGAAGAATTGGGCCATTTGGATCAAGGAGGGTGATCAAAATACCAAATTGTTTCATAAATTTGTTGAGCATAGGAAATCCATTAATACTATCTGGGAATTAGATGGTTTGAATGGGTAAAAAATAAGGTATTTCAAAGATCTTGTGGAAGCGGGACAACACTATTTTGGTAATTTGTTTAAAGAACATGATGTTAATCATATTGTGGATCAGTTGAGGGCAGTTCGGGTATATCCCAAATTTTTCAACGAGGCAAAAAATGAACAAATGGGGGCCTCTATGACTAAAGAGGAGCTTAAGGAGGTCATGTTCTGCGTCAAGCGAGATAAGATTCCTTGGTCCATATGGATGGACTGTAGAATTCTATCTACGTTTCTATGATATTCTGGCAGAAGACTTGTTGAGGGTGGTGGGAGAGTCTAGGGTCGCTAGAAGAATTGTGAGTGCCCTCAATGCCACTTTCATGGTTCTCATTCCAAAGAAGAAGAATCATGTGCCCTTTGGTGATTTTCGTCCAATTTCACTATGTAATCTCCTATACAAGGTAATAGCCAAAGTCCTTACAAACAGATCAAAAGGTATTCTCTCCTCTTGTATTTCAAAGGAACAGTTTGGGTTCCTTTTAAACAAGCATATTTTAGATGTTTTTGGATCAGATGAAGAGTGTCTCCACTTGATTAAAACAATGAAAATTATTTCATTCATGGTGAAATTGGACTTGGCTAAATCTTACGACAAGGTAAGTTGGTCTTTCCTTTGGTTGGTTTTGTTGCAAATTGGGTTGAATTTAAATATCCTGAATTGGATAATGGATAATGTCTCTTTAGCAAATTTTGTTGTGTTAATTAATGGCTCTCCATCCCAATTTTTCAAAGCCTCGCATGGGTTGAGGAAAGGGTGTCCCTTATCATCGTTTTTATTCCTTCTCATAGCAAAAGGATTAAGCAAACTCATAAAGGAGGCCAACGCCAATGGTAAAATCAAAGGTGTCCAAGTGGCAGATCAATTTTGGGTCACTCATTTCTTCTTTGTGGATGATGTTCTTATATACAGAGATGGAATTGATAGGGAGTGGAGGTCTATAAAGAGCATTATGGATCAATTATGTAATGCATCAAGGATGGAAATTAGCAATGTTAAATCCACCATTCTATATAATAATATTTCATTGGAATTAATTGAGCAATTGAGTTGGGTGTTCCCTTTCAATAAGGATCAGTTGGACCTAGTGATAAAACACTTGGGCTACTATTCAAAGTTGAATGATTAAAGTGTAGTGGATTGGTTATGGCTAGTCAGAAAGATTGAAATAAGGATCAGTTGTTGGTGTTTTAGATGGCTCTCCATTGATGGTCAACTTATTCTCATCAAGTTAGTCCTGAAAAGTATCCTGGTATATCGGTTGTCCCTTGCCTATGTGTCTAAAAGTATTATTAATCTTATCCATACATGTTTTTTTAGTTTTCTTTGGCTTGGTAATAAAAATGAGAGAATCCCTTTGGCAAAGTGGAAGACCTTGGCTAAACCCAAGTGTTGTGGTGGATGGGGTTTGAAAAACATTACTCTTTTTGGGGGAGCATGTTGTAAATATTGTTGTCATTGATTTCAAAGACATGGGGAGCCTGCAGATGTCCAATATAAAATTACGAGCCTACATATGTCCAAGATAAATAATGGTTGAAAGTGTTAATTTTGGATTTTTGATTACCAGTTTGGATACCTTACCTTTGAATGAATTTTTACCCTACATACCTAGCTCAAATGGTAACACAACTTATATGGTTGGAAATCTTATTCCAAGACCTTTTCAACGGTACATGGAATTCCATCTAACTCCCTAGAAACGAGGAGATATGATTTTTTTTGTTCGACAACCTAGCCAGAAAATTGAGGTCGGCTCAACCAGTCTTTACAGGTCGGCCCTAAAAGTGGTGGCAAAATTACTATAAATCCATGATAGTTGTGCACATTTGTAGAGAAACCAAGCAAGAGATAAATTATAAGGTGTGCAAGAGTGATCTGAGGTGCGTTAAAGGTGTTAGGGTGTCTTTTGAGGATCTAAAGGTGTGCAAAAGAAGTCTAAGGGATTTTCTTGGGGTCTTTCTTATTCTCAAGGTGAGTTATGAAGGATTGAAGGTATGTGATGTTCTCATGTGCAATGTTTTGAGGGTTTGATGTTGTCATCAGTGGATGTTTCCGTCAATGGATGTTGTCTTTGGTGGATGTTGTCGTTAATTCTAGGAATGATGTTATAAGGCCTACTAGGGTTTGAAGGATTGTCTATGGAATGAAGCATGGAGGTGAAGTCAGAAGTACTTTGTGTATGAAGTTCTTGATTTGGTGTTTATACATATCTTATTGAGTTGGTGCTCAGTTGAGTAGATTGGTGTCTCCAGTAGGTTGGTGCCAACATATTGTTGAGTTGGTTCTCAACTGAGGAGATTGGAGTCTCCAGTAGATTGGTGCTTACATATTGTTGAGTTGGTGCTCAGTTAAGGAGATTGGTGTCTCCAGTCGGTTGGTGCCTATGATATTTGTTACAGTAGGTTGGTGCCTACAAACATTTATAAAGATAAGTTTTATGGTTTTCTCTCGATTGGGTTTCCATGTTAAACTATGTGCATTGTGATTTGAGTTCATATGTGATTATTGTTTCTCATCTAATGAATGATTGATGAATGGTTAACTAAAGTAAACATTATCATATATTTATTCACCCCCCCTCTCAGTATAAGCATAAGTTCAACAATTGGTATCAAAGCAGGTTATTTTAAAAATAATTTAACCATTGGAAGGAAGATTTTGAACACATATGGATTGTAAGGAAGGTATCCTTACAAACATAGCACCTTTGTTTGATGGAACAAACTATGCATCATTGAGTATAAGAATGAAGATATATTTGCAGTCCCTTGGGTTTGGTATTTGGGAATCAGTCACAACAGGGTTATATAAATGAAGTTGGGAAGGAGTCAAGTGAAAACAATGCAGAAGCAATAGATGTCATATTGAGTGGCTTATCCGATTTTGAGACTATCAAGGTAATGAAGTGTACATCAACTAAACAAATTTGGGACAAGCTACAAAACATTTATGAAGAGAGATTCGGTGATCATTCCAGCTATGAATCAAGGAAAAAAGAAACACAATTTGTTAGAAATTGTAACACACCCGACCATAAGTACACTTTTTAGGGATGGGGCATCAAAATTTTACTTTCTTTAATCATCTTGAATCCCTTCTCTAGGGTCTCCATTCCCTTCTTCTCATCAAGAGTTATCTAACAACTACTACCCTGCTCAAATCCAAACTCTGGATTAGGAAATACGCCCTTCCAAAACTCTTCAGGCATTATCAGTCAAGGGCCATGTGGGTCCATCTCTCTCATACCATCCCAAGTTCCTCAAAGTCCTGGAGATTCCCCAGTGTTCCTACATCGATGGTGGAAGTCCACCCATCGTCCAATCCAACGATGAAGCTTCATCCTCATTTAACACCTAAGCTTAATGAAAATTCGACGTTCGACGCTTTGGCGTTGAACACCCCTTTTTCTTTATACACGCATATCCTCTAGAGTCCCGAACTCCCGAAGGATCTCAAAATCTTGCCATGTGGCTCTGACCTTCGGCCCTTTCGGCTCATATAAGATCCTACACCCCAAACCTCCGGAGTTTTGAAGTCCCAGACTCTTGAAGGGTCCACCTTTACACATGATGGCGTAGTAAATGTTGAGGCAAGGACAAGTGGGTCCCAAGTACTCCACCCGCTAATAGGCCAAGCGAATATGTGCCAGGGGGGTGACATGCAGAAAGGCAAGGATGGCACGTGGCCCCATCAGTGGGTGACACATGTCACGTTCTAATGGGAACATAGGGTCTGCAAGAAGTATGAATCCATGTGACACGTGGCACGTCGAACGTGGGTCCACGCCACCCTGGGTGACGTCGGTGTGCCATATCACTCTGGACTAACAACCTTCCAACACCCCTTAGATCTCATGGTTGATATGCGTCCATGCAGATCCATAGATCTACAGCCTTTGTTACTTCGTAACTTCGACGTAGATGGAATCTGTTGTGTGACTTCCTCTTTATTCTCGGAGTGGTCAGCGTCAGGCTGACCACGGTCTAGATCTAACGGTCAGGAACAGTCCTGCAATGTCCTTAAATCTATGAATCTTGTCACTTCATGAGTTCGACATTCATGCATTTTTCTCGCTTACTACCCCCTTTCTCCCGGAGTGGTCAATGACGGACTGACCTCGGTGTAGATCCAACAGCTAGGGAAGATCCCAGAGCGTCTCTAAATCTATGGTTCTCATTAATTCATAGCTCCGACATTTGGGGGTTTTGGCGTTATGACAGCTCTGTTCTCTCGAAGTAGGACTTCGTTGAAGTGTTATACGCAAATATTTCCACCGGTTGATCGGATGGTTGGGAGGGGTTATCAATGGACTCCCTAGATCGACGACTCACATTAATTCAAAAATCCGACATTCGATAAATTTGGTGCTCTGAAAACTTTGTTCTATCGAAGTGGTCAACGTCAGACTGACCTTGGCATAGATCCAATGACCAGGGAAACTCCTGAATACCCTCGAATATGCAGCTTGTACTTTGCGATTGGTAAGTGGGTCAAGGTTTAATAGTGGGACAAAACCCACGGTCAAAGTTAAGGGAACCACCAGATGTTGGTCCACCTTGCGGGTAACTGTAACAACAAGTTACCTTCGAATGGTTTGAAAGTGGTAAGGCCATAACGCCCCAGAGATCTGCACTCTTGGAGTTCCGAAGCCCGAAAATCTTAGCTCCTTTCAGGCTTAGCATAGGGTTCCCAGGCCTTGGTCATATGGGTCCTCAGATAATTCTTGTGGGCTGCACGCTTAAATCTTAGTTGTGATTTGGTTAAGGCCATGGACATGAGCCTTCGGTCATGCCAACGAAGGGTTTGAAGGAAATTCTGTCGCTTCATAGAGCTCTAATTTGGAAATCCTGTGAAGCTAAATTCGAGTGGTCAGCATGAATTAAGCATTCCAACTAACTCTACCCCGATTCTTGCATTACAAGGTCAATCCTTGGGAAAAATTCCTTTAGGATATTTCCAGCCAGTACAAGGATCGTAGCTTATTCCTAGATTCACTTATAGACCCACATCCCATAGCTCTCTAACTGTTAAGCTGAGGCAAACATAAGACAATGTAAATACATAAGTTTATAGAAGAATAATAAGTATTTCTAAAGATTTATCAAACACTGTAAAAATTTATCCATAAACACAGACATTCAACCATAACTTCCATTCCATTCCACAGAGTATAAAAATACTTATCAGAAACCCGAATCATGATGCAACTGCTGAGAGGGGTGCTTGTTTCCACCTAACCATAGGCACAACCACTCCTGAATGGATTCATCACTAGCCACCCCCTAGCTAAACCATGATGCTCTGAGAGAGACTCCTTCTTCTTGTTCAACGATAGTTAGGGACAGAGGTTACTCTCCTCCTCCCACATGAACTTAGCAAATGGTTTTCTATGTACCAAGCAAAGGAGCCTGCAACGAGTACTTCCACAACCATTCGTCCTCTCTGCGACCCCGTTTATCAGCTTGGACTGAAAATGCTGCCAACAGTTTCTTGCACCCAGAATGAATTTGTTTCTTGGTTCTCCTTCGAACCAGAGAGATGCAAGCACTCTCTTCTCTTTTTTGGGAGATTAGTCTCTTAAATCTCTTCCTCTGCCCATGAATCCACTACTCTCTTTCCTTCCTCAGCAAGGTTGCATCGGTCTGAATCCCCAGCTCGTGGTTAGGTTAGGAAGCCTTGCAGATGGGTATTATGCCCATCTCCTTGCATTAACTCTTGAGGAGGGCTTCCCAACTACCAGCTTGACTGGTAATTCATTTTTGGGTCAGAGGACTATTTTGGGTCTAAGTAATTAAATTCAGTAAGGTACTTGTCTGGTGGGGGTCATCTCAACCATTTCTGGTTCCCCTCACCATCTCTCTCATAGCATCATGATCTACCTTGGCAAACCCACTTCAACAATTATGCAACACTATTCATTTTTAATTAATAACATAAATACATGCATTACCTTTTATAACAAAAAGGTTCATCAAATCCAACATTCACACATATTCGGTCAACCACAATATTTTGGCAAGTTATAGTTATATTTACAAGTTGGGGGAAACAGGGGCATTACAAAAAACTAAAAAAGGACTCAACAAATACAAAAGTAAGATACCCTTCAAATGCCTTAAGTGTGGTAGAAAAGGGAGTTTTTCCACTAAGTTTCCATATGCGGGAAGGGAAGATAGTGATGATGAAGAAGAATCTCTCTCCAAAACCATGGAAATGAATCTCGTTGATGAAGAAAATGAAGAAAATGATAAAGAAAAACCAGATTCAGAAGAAGAAGATCTTGAAGCAAAACTTATTAGTACCTTAGAAAAAATAGTTAAGTTTAAGAAAAAGAAGCAGAGAAATTGAAGAAATATGAAGAGGAGGATAATGACCTTGAAGAAACAAAGAAGACAATTATCATCGTGAAGATTCAACTAGAAGAAGCAAAAAGGATAGAAAAAGTGATGAAAAGCCAACTAGAAGAAAATTGCAAGAAGCTAGAGGATGAAATCTTTTCCTTAAGAAAGGAACTCGAGAAAACAACCAATTAGTTGAATAGAAGCTTGAAGTTTAGAAAGAGTACTGAAATATTAGATAATATTCTCAGTCGCCAAAGGTCACCATTCAACAGGACAGGTCTTGGCTACAACGAAAAACAAAAGACTCCCAAGGGAGATGAAAGCATTAAGGTCACAAAGCCATGAGAAAAGGAAAATGAAGAAAAGTTTAAAAACTATGCCAATATTCTCAAAGGCTCCATCAACAATGAAAGTAGCGGCATGAAAGAAAATGATGACGAACAAATTCTTGATTATTCTCACAAGAACAACAAGAATGAGTCCAGAAGAGTTGTTCCACCGAGAAGGCATTTCACCAACCAGTACCAAAATATATTTCTTGGCTATTGTTTTTCTTGCAATAATTTTGGTCATAAGGCAATAGATTGTAGAGCTTATGCAAGAAGTGATCACGTGAGAGATAGAAATAGAGGTTATTATAAGACCTTAGAGGATGATTATGTGAGCAACAAATCCATAAGCTCTCATGGGTTTTCTAACAAAAACTACAATTCATTTGATCCTCTACTTGATTATAATATTGAATGTTATAAGTGCAATAAATGTGGGCACATAGCACGTTACTGTAGAAGTAGTATAGTGATACCTCCTAAACAAAACAAGGAAGAAGATGTTCTTACCAAGCATAGAGAAGAATACTCAGAGGTTTGGAAAAGGAAGCAAAAGAAAGAAACAGGGAAAGATAAAACTATTTGTTATGAGAAAAGATGTGATAAGCTAGATGAAGATGGTAGGGAGATTCATTGCTTTGATTCTCACTCGAGACATGTACACCCCATTTCTAGAAAATGTAAGGCTGGGACATTTCCTTGTGAATATGGAAATTCAAGTTCACAATACTCTTTTTGACAAGATAAGGATTTGTTTGGTCGTTGTAAAAAAGGAACGATGAGACATGAACATATTCAAATAAAGTATGTTGGAGATATTACACACACCTAGAATATGTTTTCCTTATTTTCCTATGTTTATTAGTCATTATTGAGGGTCTCCTATTTTTTAGGAACCTCTCCTACATTCTATGAGAATATTCTCTTCAGTTTAGAGCCAGTTACACTTAGTTAGACTAGTGGAAGTCACTCATGCATGGAAACCTCGGTTTTATCACTAGCAGTTGCATGTGCTTCTCTCACTTTGACACGTGTAACTCAATTAACTGAAGACCACATGACTAGTTAACTAGGACTAGGTGGTAGTTAACTCTGGTAACTGCCTGTGTGTGTCTAGATCTCTCTACACCACCACTATGGTGCATTGACTTCTCTTCCAGTGCACATTAGTTGAGCTATACATAATATGTCATGTGTAAATTATCATTCATTCATTTGGTTAATACATTTTCTCATTCTTTTCTCTCCAATGTTTCTCTCGTCTTCTCTATTTTGCAAGTTGTGTTCGTTCTTTTCCTAGCTAGATCTCTTGTGCATGCATTCACCACATTCTAGAGCCCACAGATTGCTAGGAATGTTGATGTTTGGGCAGCATCAAAAATAAATTCTACTATATTGATAATTAATAATATGATTATTAATTATTAAACAATATTATTAATGTAATAATATATTTATAATATAAAGTATAAATATATATAATAAAGTATAAAGTATAAATATAAAGTATATTTATATTATATGTATAATATAATATAAAGTATAAATTATTTATTACCCAAGGGACGCATCTCTCCATGGATGGTCACCATGGTCACCATATGTTCTTTATATATAGAACATTCATCATTGTAATAACATATTCATTCATATACAATATCATCTCCCTCACACGAAAATGAGAGTATAGTAAAGTCTCGGGAGTGTTAAATTTTTATGGGGTTGTTGCAATCTATATGTACAACATATTTACTTTTTACTCTTACCTAAATTATAGAAAGAATTCCATAAATTAAGGTGATTTCTAGTAAAAATGTCTAATTACCTAAATACGAGGAATGTAGTGCATATTTACTTCTACCTATATTTATGCAAATAATTGCATGAATTATGGAGGAACAATTTAATAAAGGAAAATACTATGTGGATAGATTATAACCAAATTAATCTTTGCAACTATTTATAAGAAAGAAAATTTAATTTAATTTTCAAAGAGACGTGTCTTTTTGGATCAATTTAATATTGCTATAAAAAGACACAATAGACACATATTGTTCTCTCTCACACGCGGGAAGTGATCTAAGGAAGAGACCGAAGTTTCTAAGTAGTTAAAATTTTCTGAGTGTAATTACTTAGTGATGTTCTAGAGAGTTTACTAAAGTAATATCATTGGAAGTAATTACCACATGAGGAAAATTGTGCTTGTCTAATTTAACACTATAAAATCAACATGGTTAGCCGTATGACATCGAGTATATGATGGATGTGTGTTAGTAGAAGACATATCATTTTGAGGGTCACTGTATATAGTTGTGCACAAGATAAATTGATCTCCTCTAGAAGATGTTTTTTGTTGTTCTTGTTTCTTGTTCCAGGAACGTCACCGGTAATAGCTTTGAGAAGGAGCCATACCGACAGTTGTAGGAAGCAACATGAAGCAAGACTATCTAGACATAGAGTTGTGCACATCCATGTACTAAAGAAGAAGAGGAGGTCAACACATGCAGAGGGAGTAGATGGCTCCTAAGACTATATAGCCTCAAAGGGAGTGATGGCTTCAGATGTTTTCTGCGGGAAACTGGATAGTCTCATGATGACATGTTGTAGATATTAGAGAGCTACCCACCGGCCCTGGATGCATGCTATGAAGTCACTATGGATTTCCTATGATGTATAGATTCGTGTGTCCGTTAGTCAATTGTCATGACCTCGTGTGGATGGCGACAGTGTTAGAGTTTGTACCAGATATAATACCTTCCTCATTAAGAGGGAGTGTTGTGATTTTATGTAATTTCAAAAGTTATTCTTAAGTGTTAATGTTTCAGCATCGGGCTGACATTTTCTCGGGATTGGTCATGGTAATTTGACTAATGGAGAATGGCCCTGGTGTTGACGATTAAATTCGCAACGAGGTTTGGCCCGTAAAGTATTGCTAACGCCTATTATGTAAAAGCTAAATAATACTAGTAGGTGTGACCCCTTGCACTATTGAAGATCAAGTCTAGTGTTATTCGATACTATTCAACACTACTTTCGTGGATGACGATATCTTGGGTTATTGGAAATGGATCAGGCATTTTATACAGGCTTCCCTTGTTGTTTCAAGATCAAGTTATACTGAAGTTTTTTTCAGGAGATCATTGTTGACTATCCTTGGATTCAATATTGGTGACACCTGCAACAAACACATGTTAGTAATGACAAAAGGAAGAAATTGCCCTATACTAACATGCAATACTATATGCATTGAAGAGGATTGTGGCAAACCCAATCTAACATAGGATAGCCATATGAGTGATTCAGGATTATATATGATATAGTTGATATACATTTCTGCATAATAGAGATTGTAATGTGGGTGGCGCTCTTGGAAATTAAAGGTTGTTGTTGCAAGATGGATGGTTTGTTGGGTAAATAGTTGGAGCGTACTAAGAATTGAATGAAATCAGAGTAGGTAAATGATGTGCATTTATGACACATCACCTTTACCCTTACCGATGGACGCCACCATGGTCAGGCCATCTTCCAAACACTATGACTGTGTTATGTTCCGATTTCTCAGCAGAAAGGAACTGTTTGGCCAATGCGTGCTTAAGACATTTGATTACAGGTATGTTCTTTTCTTTGGCCCTTCATGAATCTACTCTGGTTATGAAATGGATTTTGGCTCAAATATATTAGATGTGTTCTCCTTAAGTATTGTGATTGGTAGTGGTGATTGTGAATGAGACATTGATGATTCTCTTTGAAATGAGGTTGAAGTCGTAACACTAATGGGCGTTAGCAGTCACAAGAGATCTTTGTTATCCTTTTTGGTTACTTTGGAAGACCCTGTTGGTCTTACTGGGCCATTTTCGTGTTTCGCATTGCTAAATAAACTTGCATTTTTTATGGGTTTTGTGGCTAAAGTATTAGTATCATCGTGCGTCGTACATATGGGAGATGGGTTGATTTCACCACTAGGGATCACAAAGCGAGTTTTTTTTCTATCATAAATTGACCCTGTCCTTACCACACTATGGTGGTTGTTTTATCGAAAGGCACGCGGGTTACACCCTGCGTGCATTAAATTACACTTGCTATACCAAGATTGGCTTCGTTCTTCCTGTGGTGGCTACCAAGCAAACCCTTAATCCCTCCAGTTTGAAGTTCCGTAGAGAAAACTGTCGTGCCTGTCCAGTTGCAATGGGTTATTGGAGGTTGAATACATGGTTGATTACTTTGAATATGGATTCGCCCAATCAGTCGTATGTCAGTCGTTTTGTTTTGAAGTATAGTTAACTGCCTCCCTGATGATGATGTTAAGCCCTACATTGCATTCACATTTTTGAAATACATGACTATCCTCCTTATATCCATAACTCAGTATTGTAAATGAGGAAGGTCTCTGCTCCAATTCAATTTGATGTGTAAATATGCATAGCTACTATAGTTGTTCGGTTGATTGATTTTCTCTCACAGTGGAAAATTGTTGATTGATGTGCGGTCACTAGTAATTACATTGACGAAAGTTTGAATGATGGCCGGTATTGGTTACAAGGGTTTGGTGTTATCCACACATGTTGCGTCCTGTAGATGATGTTTTTGCAAAGTAAATAATTGGACTAGATATATCTACTGCATCTTTTGTTGTTAGTCAAATAAACATGAGTATGCGTGGCCTAGTAAATCATGGGTGACTAAATCAATAGCCCAGCATGATGTTTGAGTTATATCGTGGTCGCATGTTGCTGTGTGGTTAATGGAAAGGTTACACTGTGGGATTTTCTCAGTTGTGCACTGTGTATGGTTGGATGACTTGTTTTTATGCTCGGTGATACCCACTAAGTTTTAAGCGTGTTACCTATGGCAAATTGGCCACTGTGATGAAAATCGTATTGGGTAGGTCATTTAGTTTTTAAGTCAAAATGAACTGTTCTTTTTAGAAGGGCAGAGCTCCATTGCCTTGGAATTTTACTCCGGCAGAGCTTGTGTCTAAACGATAGTTGTTGATTGTATGGTCAATTGTCATTTTAGGCGTGACAAGTGGGGTTTTGATTATTGTGGTTATGACATATTTATGTGAACGAATACCATTCTAATTTGATGAGTGCTTTTATAGTATTAGTGACTTCATTGATTTGAAAGCATGACTGTGGGGTATAGTTGTGGATTGAAGAAAGGACTGAACAATGATTGATTTTGATAGTAACAGATTGTAAGTGGGGACTGTTCATAATTCGTTATAGAATGCATATTGTGAGGACAATGCTTCCTACAATTCGTATGGGAAAACTTACTATTCTACAACAACACTATGTTAAAGTTTTGTATAGGTATTGTTATTTAATCAAATGATTGTTGATCGGAGGGTACCCCTAGTGTTACTGCAGAATATTTTATGGATCGCTTGGTTAATTTCATGAAAAATAATCGTCTTCTTCCCCTTCCATGATCTCACTTTCCACTAATTACAAACTCTTCATATATCCCATAACCCTGTTTCACCCCCTATTCTGAGATTGATTACAGCCAAGGGAATTCCTGTGTTGAGATATATGAAAGTGACAGTGTTTGGGTGGATTGCAGTATGTTTTATTGGCTTGTTTTACAGTTGGTTGTTGTTGTCATTTGACCAGTAACCATGTCCCCCCCCCATTTTACCATATTTTCGTTCAATACAACCCCCTCACATATCCCAGAACCTTGTTTCACCCCCTGCTCGTTGATTAACAATAAAACAATTTGTATGGATTGGATTGCATGAGTCTAATATATTTCTGAGCCAAATTCCATTTCGTTTTTTTTAAAGAGTTGTCATGTATGGTCAAATAAAAGATCATTTTTCTAATCAATCATGCATGCAGGGATGCACCATTCAATCAAAAGGCTAAAAACAAAGGCCTATCACACCTCTGTAAAAAAGAAGGACTAAAGGAAAATAACATCAACAAGGGAAAATATGATTTTGAGTTTCATTCTATCTATCGTTTTATGACAGTTGACTTCAGGGATCTTTGGACAACATGTTTATTTTGGATATATGATTACTATTTTGAAATAGCTTCAAATTTCAAGAGCTCAATTTACCAAAGGTGAAGGGGAGACACAAGGAAGTATGTTTTGATTAACTAATGGTTATGTTATGATTGTTATGAACAAAAGGGAGTCACAAGGGATCCCACCTACTAGTTATTATTATTATTTATGACCCTTATTATAGTTTTTTACTCTTCCCCTAACTAAAGTTAGTTGAGTCTTTTAATTAACTTAACTAATGAATTGGTTCAACTTCTTCAACCAATTCTAATTTGTTAAAAGCAAAAACAAGGGGAGGAAGAGGAGGAGGATAGAAGCAGAAGCATGCTAAGGTTTTCTCTTTGAGTTTATGTTGAGACAATTCAATTTTCATTCATTCATATATTCATCATAGCCTAATTTTCTTTTATGATAGCAGGGTCTTATTGTAGACAACAATATTCAGGGCTGAATCAAATGATTCAGACACTTGTTCTTTAGAGGTGTTGATCCATCTTTGATAGTCTGTGTAGATTTGTCTGTTTGTGAATTAGTTTTCATGACTGGCAAAGGCTATTGTGCAGAGTCGAGTGGGCAACAATTTGTGGCAAGATGATCCAACTTTTAGAGTTTAGTTTTGGTTTTCTGTCAGAGGTCCTTTTGTATGTTCCATCGGGGATGTCTAAGTTTGATTTTGGTCGAAGATTTATGTATGAGATTTTGTAAAGAAAATGACTCTTTTGTGAATTGGAATGAAATAAAGGATTGCTTATGTCTCAATTGTCTTGATTATCATCTTGGTGTCTTTACTTCTGTTCTTATATTTATTTTAGCAACTGATATATTCAGAAAATACATAAAAAGTGAATTTCCAACAAGCTTTTTGTTGATAAAAGACTAGCCTAAGCACTCGTAATTAATACTTGTGAGTTAGGATTTTATTTTTGTTGGCTATAAACATAGGGTGATATTCCCGTCTACTTTACTTTAGCCAAGTAAAGTCTGAAAATGCTTGATTAAGATCAATTCATATATTTTCCTCAACACCTGGCATAGTCTTCTAAGGACATAAGACTCAAAGTGCGTGGCTTTCAACATCCTGAAGGACTGAAATTCTTCCTATGGCACAGATGGCAACCTGATCAGGAAGAATGGTCCTTGTAGTCACATAACACTTCGTTGAGTACGTGACAAATGCGAGACACGTAAGAAGGCTTTATATGGATTAAAGCAGGCACCCAAAGCATGATATGGCAGGATCGACAATTTTCTGACGAGCTTAGGATTTACAAACAACAGTGCAGATCCTAACCTTTACTTTAAAGTTGTGGATGATGGTCCGATAATACTAATGTTCTATGTGGATGACCTATTTCTAACAGGTGTGGAAAATCTCATCTTAGAGTGTAAGAGAAAAAACATTTGGTTGTTGAGTTTGAGATGAAATATCTCGGGATGATGCATTACTTTTTGGGTCCCAAGGTATGGCAGAGACATGATGAGATATTTATGAATCAAGGGAAGTATATAGTAGAAATCTGGAAGAGGTTCGGGATATTGGATTGCAAGGCAATGGATACACCTAAGGTATCAAATCTGAAGTTGCTACAGGATATGACTTCAGAGATCGTGGATGTTACTTTATACAGGGAGATGGTGGGTTGATTGATGAACATGACGAACACAAGACTGGACATATGTTTTGTTATGAACACCCTAAGTCAATATATGGAGCATCCCAGGTAGGTTCATTTGGTCGCAACAAAACATGTGATGAGGTACCTTAAGGGTACATTAGATTATGGTCTCAAGTATGTGACAAACCATGAGTTTGGGTTATATGGATATTTGAATTCATATTGGTCTAGTAGTATTCCTGATCGAAAGAGTACTTCGACATATTACTTCAATCTAGGATCCAGTATGGTTTCATGGAGCAACATGAAGCAGTTGTGTGTAGAACTCAGTACGACTGAGGCAGAGTATGTGGTAGCATGTGCAACAATTCGTGAAGCAGTGTGGCTTCGAAATTTGTTGAATATTGGACTAAATTTGAACTGTAGGTAAGACCTACAAGAAGAGGATGATGAGACTCGTTCTGGAGGACAAGTGATGAAGTTAGTAGGTTGAAGATCAAGTTGATATTTAGAGCTTGAGAGGTAGCCAGACAGTCAGTTCTAGAGGGAGATGGGTACTACAATAAGGTGCAGGAGGCTCCTTTGGATGCAGGAAACAGTCATGTGTGGCACTCAGTACGCATGAAGCTAAGTATGTGGCAACATGTGCAGCGAGTCGCAAAGCAATGTGGCTTCGGAAATTGCAGACTATTGGACTGAATTTGACTTGTAGGTAAGACCTACAAGAAGAGGATGACAAGACGTGTTTTGGAGGACAAGTGATGAAGTCGGTAGGTTGAAGATTCAATTGATATTCATTGCTCGAGAGGGAGCTAGATGGTCAGTTCCAGAGGGAGATGGGTACTACAGTAAGGAGTAAGAGGCTCCGTTAGATGCAGGAAGAAGTCATGTGTGGCGCTCAGTATGGTTGAAGCTGAGTATTTGGCAACATGTGCAGTAGCAGTGTGGCTTTGAGAACTATTTTCTAGGTTATTTGGTCTTGGACTGGAGGCGACCTACATTTGGTGTGATAACTAGAGTTGCTTGAAGTCGTAAGAGAATCCCGTGGTCTATGATAGGTCGAAGCATATCGAGATTAGATATTACTATATCAGGGATATAGTGCAAAAGGGAGTAGTGGGGCTTCAGTTTTGTGACTACAGATAATCAAGTTGTGGGGGTGTTAACCAAGCCGTTGTCAAGGATAAAGTTTGAGTACTTCAGGGACAAGCTTCGCTTGGTCCCTCTTCAGAGGCAATGTTCTCATCCAGCATGAAAAAGGGTTGGCACTGAGACATGTGGAACTCATCCAGTATGAAAAAGGGATGGGACTGAGTATTCTCATCTAGCATGAAAAAGGGCCGACACTAAAATAGGTGGAACTTATCCTGCATAAAAAAGTGTTGGCATTGAGATAGGTTGAACTTGTCCAGCATGAAAAAGAATTGGCATTGGGTGTTCTCATCTAGCATGAAAAAGGGTTGGCACTGAGACATGTGGAACTCATCCATCATGAAAAAGGGTTGGCACTGAGTGTTATCATCCATCATGAAAAAAGGGTTGGCACTAAGTGTTCTCATCCAACATGAAAAAGGTTTGGCACTGAGACATGTGGAACTCATTTAGCATGAATAAGGGTGGGTACTAGGTGTTCTCATCCAGTATGAAAAGGGGTTGGCACTGAGATAGGTGGAACTCATCCATCATGGGTTGGAACTGAGTGTTCTCATCCAACATGAAAAAGGGTTGGCACTGAGACATATGGAACTCATGTAGCATGAGAAGGGTTGGAACTGAGTGTTCTCATCTAGCATGAAAAAGGGCTGGCACTCAAATAGGTGGAACTCATACAACATGAAAAAGGGCTGGCACTGAGATCGAGGGTGCACATGATCAGATATTGATGCATTGCAGGGTAGTGGATGTCTTGGGGACATGTTGTAATTATTTGAGAACTACCCATGGGCCTTGGATGCATTGGTTGTGAAGTCACAAGGGTGCACATGATGAGGTACATATGCATTGTGAGGTAATGGATGTCATGGTGACATGTTGAAGCTATTTGAGAGCTACCCACATGTAATCTTCAAAAATAATCTTGGAATAATGTAGAATATCTCCCACATTGAGAGGGAGTGTTGATGTTTGGGCAGCATCGAAAAGGCATTCTACTAGATTAATAACTAATAATATGATTATTAATTATTAAACAATATTATTAATTATAATATTATTAATGTAATAATATATTTATAATATAAAGTATAAATATATATAATAAAGTATAAAGTATAAATATAAAGTATATTTATATTATATATATAATATAATATAAAGTATAAATATATTTATTACCCAAGGGATGCATCTCTTCATGGATGGTCACCATGGTCACCATATGTTCTTTATATATAGAACACTCATCATTGTAATAACATATTCATTCATATACAATATCATCTCTTATGAAAATTCAACAAGGAAGAAGGTGCACCAACATTTTTTATTTGCAGGTACTAAAGATTGAAGAACACATGAAGAATGGAATATTCGTTGTCTGTCATGCTAACACTGTACAATTACTTTGAATGGAACAAAAACAGAATTGGCATCAAAAACAGAATTGGCATCATCCATTGAAAATTCCAAATACCTCAATAGAATGGATGAGGCTTGCAGAGCCCTCGGCATGCACATATCCCCTGAGTTGTTGTTTCATGTATCTTCTTGCAAAAATCCAAATGAGATCTGGGCCACCATGGAAGGACTCTTTGGAAAACAAGATGAAGTGAGAGGCGACATGCTCGAGGTGGAATTACTTGCAATATATCTGCAAAGCTTTGAAAACATCCAAGATTTCTTCACAAGGTACAAGGATTTGTTGCTACAACTCAAGGCTTGTGGGGTTGATAAATAAAAGGAGGAAAAGCGAATGGTTCTCACCATTTTGTCAAAACTTGGTCCAAATTCTTTATTTTTTGTTTCTACTTTCCACACTCATAGGTTGACTGCTGGAGCATCCTGGACTATACCCTCTTTGGAGACCTTCATGGAGGCCCTGATTCATGAGCAATACTCATTGAGATGGGTGTAATAAAAAAACTCCAAAGCACATGCACTTGCTGCACATGATCGCAACATTTCTCAACATCAAAAATCCAAAAAGAAAGACAAAGAAAAGGTGCAAAAAGAAGGAAGGGTACTCCAAACCCTTCAATGAATCCTTAGGAACCAGAAGTGGAAAAGGGAAGAAAGGACAAAACTGTACTTACTACAATTGAGGATTCCATCCACAATCCACATGCATGAAGAAGAAAATAGACCTTATGATTCAGATTCTTCAAAAGAATAACCTTGGGGATCAAATTCCTGAGGGTGCCAAGAAGAACTCAAAAGATCATGCTCCCAAAGGTAATCATCATGCATTAGTTGTTGTTCACTCTTCACTTGATGCATGGATCATGGATTTAGGCGCATACCACCATACGGCTAAGGCACATCCCACCATATGGCTGCCACACAAGATATCTTATCTTCTTTGACTATATGCAATGGTCCTCTTATCCTCATGGGGGGTGACTCCTTAATCGAGGTCGCCAGAAAAGGGACAATAGAACAAAATCATGGAAGTTTTGAGAACGTTCTCCATGTTCCTCAACCTTCCATGAATATGCTCTTAGTGAGTCATATTACACATTCAGGTTCAGGAAAAAAGGTGGAGTTCACACTAGACTTCGTGTCCATATTCGACATGTAAGACAACTCCAGGTTTGTTGTCGGGGAGGTAAATCATCAATCTTAGTTATACACTTTTTCTAAGTTTATTGGACTTGATTCCATTTTACTACCTACGCATGTTGTTGATAGTAGTAGATTATGGCACGAGAGGTTTGGTCACCTGAACTTCAGGTACATGTAGCAACTTAGCAAGAAAGGCATGGTCACTGGATTACCTAATGTCGACTTTTCCAAAGTGGTTTGTGAAGGATGTGTCCTTGGCAAGCACCCTCGAGAGAAGCTCAAGAAGGGGAAAGCTCACATGGCCTCCTCTCCATTAGATCTTATTCACAATGATCTCATGGGTCCATTCCCGCATCCATCCATCAACAAGGCAAGGTGCATGCTCACATTTTTGGACGATTACTCTCGTTATACTTGGGTATTTTTTCTCAGGCATAAGTCTGAGGTCTTTGAGCATCTCAAAGAGTTCAAAGCACTTGTTGAGACTTAATTAGGGGGAAAGATAAAATCTCTCTGTACAGATAATGGGATGGAGTACGTAAAGAAATATATTTAGAATGTTTGTCTTGAGGTTGGGATACAGTTGCAGCATACAATACAATATACTCTGCAATAGAACATGGTTGTTGAGTGGAAAAATAGATCTCTCAAAGAGATGGCCTCTTGCATGTTGCATGCAAGATCACTTCCTCCCAAGCTTTTGGATGAGGCACTTAACTGTTCCAAATACATTCAGAACAAATCCCCTCACAGATATGTTAAGGACATGACTCCTTTCGAGGCTTGGAGCGACAACAAACCATAAGTTACCCACTTTTGTGTCTTCGACTCATGTGCATGAGCCCACATTCCCTCTGAAAAGAGGAAAGCACTCGATCCTTAGAGTACTGCATGTATCTTTTTTAGATACCCAGAGGGTGTGAAGGGATACAAACTCATTGATTCCTCTATAGACCAACTCATCATTCAACATAATGTTTAGTTTGAGGAAAATCTCTCGCATGCTCCACATGAGCCGCATGCAGACACTTTTTTCTTCCACCATTTCAAGATGATGAGTCTGCACATTCATACTCTACTTCATATCTAAGTTCCATTACAGAGTCAAAGAATTCAGAACATGTAGATGCACAGTGAATTCATGCATATGAGGAGCCACAACAGAGGCCCAAGTGGGCACAAACCACTTTTCAGGATGCATGAGATCTATTTGGGGATTTGACGGATCTCATGAGGACTCTATCTCAGTTCAAGGAGCCCCCTCATGTACTCACAACCACTGAGCCCATGTTTCTTATGCATTGTTATGTGGCTTGATATTCAAACCTACAAACCTATGGCGAGGTTGCAGGGAATCCCTTTTGGGAATCATCCATGTAGGATTACTACTCCCTCCTTGGGAACCAGACTTGGGATCTGGTTCCACTTCCTTCAAGAAGTAATCTTGTCAGATGTAGATGGGTCTATAGGACCAAGAGCACAGTGAATGGATAGGTTAGCATATACAAGGCAAGACTAGTTTCCAAAGGTTTTCAGCAGTTTCGTAGCACAGACTACGATGAGACATTCGCTCCAGTAGCGAAGATGGACTCCATTTGTTTGGCCCTTTCTATTGAGGCAACCAGAGGATGGGAAGTCCGTCAGATGGATGTGAATAATGTGTTTCTTCATGGATATCTCTTATAAGATATTTATATTGAGAATCCACCTGGATTCATACAAGATTCATATTTGGTTTGCAGGCTCAAGAAGTCTCTCTATGGCCTCAAGTAAGCGCCGAGAGTATGGTATGCTACGATGGAATCCTACCTGTTGTCCCAGAATTTTGTGAGATGAAAATCTGATCAAAATGTCTACATGCTTAGGACTAATGATTCACTTTTGATTCTTGTTCTTTGTTTGGATGATCTTTTGATCACTGGCTGCGTGAGTTCATCGATTATTGCGGTGAAGAGGATTTTGTGTGACAAGTTTTTGATGACGAACATGGGTCCACTCCATTACTTCCTTGGTCTCGAGATTAGTCAGAATGATTCAGGAATCAAGATATTCAAGCCAAGTATGCTCAGGATCTCATGGAGAGATTTCACATGACACACTGCAAGTCTACCCCTACCCTCTTCCTATCTGGGGTGAGGCTTGAGGATGGTGGGGACACTCCACTGTTTGACAACACTCTGTACAAACAGTTAGTGGGGAGTTTGTTGTATCTCTCTCACCCCCGACTAGACCTATCATATGTAGTAGGGGCAATCTCCAGGTTCATGCAGGAGCCACATGAGTTACACTAGAAGGTTGCAAAACATATCCTTCAGTACGTTCGAGGCACCATTAGTTATGGGATCAACTATGAAACCAGTTGCAAGTTGCATCTCATAGGCTTCACAAATTCTGACAGGGCAGGAAACAACATTGATCTCAAGTCCACATTCGGATACACTCTCAATTTGGGTTCATGGCCTATCTGTTGGTTGAGAAAGAAACAACATGTTATTGCTCTATATTAAACCAAGGTCGAGTACAAAGGAGTAGTTAACACTACCATCCAGGAATTGTGGCTACAAAACTTCCTTACAAAGTTAGGCATCAGTTCCATGGACCAAATGTAATTTGATGTGACAACCAGGGTACTCTCAAGTTTTGCAGAGACCCAGCGCAACGACAACGGACAAAGGATATCGAGATCCATATGCACTACATCAGAGCTCTAGTCTAGGAGAGGATCATCGACCTGCAATTATGTCCTTCCCCTGAACAAACTGTTAAGATCTTCATTAATACTTTCGCTAAGTAGAAGTTTTACTCTCTTTGCGATCGTCTTGGAGNTGAGGGGGGGGGGGGTTCCCCTCTTTCCTCACTTTATTTATTTAGTGTTCATTAGTTGCATTGTTCATGGGTACCTAACATGGCCCTTGTTTCTGGGACCCATTCTTCATTACCCCATAGTAGTGTTCAGAGGAGGTGTTGGAGATATTACCCAAACCTAGGATATTTGTTTCCTTATTTTCCTATGTTTACTAGTCATTATTGAGGGTCTCCTATTTTTAGGAACCTCTCCTACATTCTAGGAGAATGATTCTCTTCAGTTTAGAGCTAGTTACACTTAGTTAGACTAGTGAAAGTCACTCATACATGGAAACCTCAGTTTTATCACCAACAGTTCCATGTGCTTCTCTCACTTTCACACGCATGACTCAGTTTATTGAAGACTTCATGACTAGTTAACTAGGACTAGGTGGCAATTAACTCCGGTAACTTCCTGTGTGTGTCCAGATCTCTTTAGACTACCACTATGGCACAATGGATTCTATTCTAGTGCACATTAGTTGATCTATACATAATATATCATGTGTAAATTATCATTCATTCATTTGGTTAATACATTTTCTCATTCTTTTCTCTCCAATTTTTCTCTCGTCTTCTCTATTTTTCAAGTCGTGTTCATTCTTCTGCTAGCTATATCTCTTGTGCAGGTACTCACCACATTCTATAAAGTCAATACTAAAGCCTCACCCCATTCAAAAGATCAATGCATGCCATTTGGAGTGGAAGGTTCGATCAATAAAAATAATCAAATAGATGGAAAAATGTTGGATACTTGTAGCAGAGATAGCTTGGATAATGATCGATTAGAGATATACTTTTAAATTACACATTGGAGTGCTTGAAGGGAAGCACAAGTTCAGGGGGAACAACTCTTTTCCATTCATGTCAAAGGGGAAGAAGTTGTAGACATAAGAAGAATTGCAAACACAAGGAGAGTTGAAGACATGGGGGAGTATTACAAAATTGACTAAGGGTTGTCATCAATGACAAAGGGGGAGATTGTTGTAAATATTTTTGTCATTGATGTCAAAGACACGGGGATCCTACATATTTCCAAGATAAATATTACAAGCCTACAAATTTCCAAGATAAAGAATTATTGAAAGTATTACTTTTGGATTTTTGATGATCAGTTTGGATACCCTATCTTTGAAGGAATTTTTACCCCACGTACCTAGCTCAAATGGGAGCACAAGTTATATGGTTTGAAATGTTATTTTGAGTCCTTTCCAATGGTATATGGAATTCCCTATAACTCCATACGAATAAGGAGATATGAATTTTTTCGTCTGACAACCCAGCCATAAAATTGACGTCGGCTCAACCAGTCTCTATAGGTCAGCCTTGAAAGTGGGGACAAAATTACTACAAATGCAAAATAAATGTGTTCATTTGTAGAGAAACCAAGCAAGAGATCAATTCTGAGGTGCGCAAAAGTGATATAAAGTGCGCTAAAAGTGTTGGGGTGTCTTTTTGGGACTTAAAGGTGTGCAAGAGAAGTCTAAGAGATTTTTTTGGGGTCTTTCTTGTTCTTAAGGTGCGTTATGAAGGACTGAAGGTCTGTGATACTTTCGTGTGCACTATTTTGAGGTTGTGATGTTTCCGTTAGTAGATATTGTCGTCAATGGATGTTGTCGTCAATGGATGTTGTTGTTATTGATTACATTCTAGGAATGATTCTATGTGGCCTACTAGGGTTTGAACAATTATTTATGGAATGAAGCATGCAGGTGAAGTCAGAAGTACTTTGTGTATGAATATCTTGGATTGGTGTCTATACATATATTATTGTGTTGGAGCTTAATTGAGGAGATCAATGTCTCTTGTACATTGGTGCCTACATATTGTTGAGTTGGTGCTCAATTGAGGAGATTGGTGTCTCCAGTAGGTTGGTGACTACATCTTGTTGAGTTGATGCTCAATTGAGTAGATTGGTGTCTCCAATAGGTTGGTGCCTACAATCTTTGTAATAGTAGGTTGGTGCCTATATACATTTATAAAGATATGTTTTATGGTTTTCTCCCGATTGGGTTTACATGCTAAACTCTGTGCATTGTGATTTAATTTCAAATGCGATTATTATTTCTCAGCCAATGAATGAATGATGAATGGTTAAATAAATTAAAAAGCATCACATACTGATTCACCCCCCCTAGTATAATCATAAGTTCAACAAAGTGTTGGAAGCTCAAAGTCTTTGGAGGATTTTGTTCACCAATGGGATGTGGGGGAAATTTGATGAAACAAAAATATTTTCCAGATAAATCTACTGAATAATGGATTAGATTGCAAGAAAAATATGTAATGGGGGTCTCAAATATTTGGAAGGGATTGGTTTGGGCCTTCCTAATCCTTGGTCGGTGGGTCACTTGGAAAAATGACAAGAGGGACATGGTTATTCTAGGAGAAGATCCATGGATTGGAGGTGTCGGTTATTATGCTCTCTCAATTGAGTTGAGACATTAGTTGAGGGAAAAAGGATTTTATTATCTTGTAGAGTGTTACAAAAATCTAAGTCCTATGGATTTGGTTCAGGGCCACAACAGAGATGTGCCCTTAAAAGACTCCTCTCAACCTCTAATTAGACAATCAATTAGAAATAACTACCTTTAATAATTAACTTCTAGAAGAAAGGAAGAAGGACATACCTGGAACCCTGTTATCCTTGATATCTAGGGATAACTAGGAGATCATGTCTCGAGGCCCACAGGTCCTAGACATGAAGTACCGAGAGTAGGATTGACCTAAGCATGGCCCTGGAGGGCCCATCCCTCTTCTTCTTCGCCAGACTTGTCCTGTTAGTAGCAGCAGTTTCCATCACCACCGGCTTGGACTTGTATCGGAGAGGACTCTTTCTCCATGAGGTAATTGGTCCAAGGTATCATGGTATGTGTCATGTTTGATCATTGCAACCTTCTTATATATGCATTAGGTTCCTTTCATTTCTGATGACTGCTTGGATCTTACACTAATCCACTTGACCATTGTTGGGGTGATTGATGGGGTGACTTAGCAAGTTGATGTTCATGGGTTTTGGTTAGCCACCAAGGGGGATTTGCAAAGCCATCGTCTGCTCCCACCATTTTATCATTTTACATCTTATCTCCCACACATCTATCCCATTCCTCTAGTCCGACCATTAGGATGACCTTTGAGGGTTACACTTTGTCTTGTGGGAAGAAGGGGCTAAAGGCCCAGGGGGTAAAAGCAGCTGGTAAAAGATAAAAACCATAGGAAATAAAACCTAGAGATGCTTCGCCCAGGGGATCCC
>ML791039.1:853838-868577 GCA_009831015.1 Picea engelmannii
CTCCCGAGACTTTAGCCTTGCTCCTTGACTCCATTATACCCTAAGGCACTAGTCTAATTATCCAACGTTGAGATTCTTGTGTCCAAACAACACTTTTAAACTTTTCAAATTTCAAACCCTAACTAACCCTAACGTCTTACTAAACCTAATCTGTGATGACGTAATGCCTCCTTTTAGCTCTTGCTTGATATAAAACATTGTGGCTTAGTCATCTAGCAATAGACATTGAAGTGTTGATTATTTTCATTGGATAATTTGCAAAACGTCCACCTCTTTGCCTATCAAACTAACCCTAGAACTAGGCTGACATCACCTCTAGTATAGTGACGCAACACTCTTTTGTTGAATGAGCAAGTGATGATATTTTATGATAATTTAAAGATTGATTATATGCTTTGAATGTTATATCATCTCCAGTGTTTATTGACAAGTGATACTATAAGCCATAGTCATTTTTTGCAATCATTGACTTCATCAATAATTACTGCTATCTATGCTCATGTATATCAAATGTTGATAGTCATTAATTTATGAAGTACTGACCACTATTGCACATTTTAGTTTTATTCTTGCCTTGTCTCGCAAACAGGTGCCTATTTTGTGGTTCATCTTCTCTTTGACTATCCTCTTGGCGGTAATCTGTGAAGGGAAAACTTACTTTAACCTCTTGAGCCTTAATCCCTTGACCCTTTCCTTTCAACACCCCAGATTACCTAGGGATGTCTCCCTTGGGTTTAGCCACCCTAACTAGAAAGAGCCCCCCATCGAGGTGACAGTGGGTGGGGAAGCTTCTGTTACACCAGTTTGATCCCTACCTTCCAGCTACTTGACCTAGACTACAAACTAAGCGATAACAAACCCTACATCTGAAGTAGATCTCGATTGAAGTCTTTTGCTCCATAAATCCTTGATGATGTTCTTCTGAAAGTCATACAATCAAAGAAATATGCAAATGCAATAAAGTAGTTACTACTAACTAACTAAATATAATCAATTCAAATTCCTCATTAGTTTTCGATACAAGATGTATATAATATCATTAAAATAATTAATTAACACATAGAATCAAATGAGAACAAGAGTTCCTTTATTGATAACAACAAAAGGGGTTGGTTACGACCTGTAGCCACTGTGACATGATCCTTGAACCAGGCTCCAAGTTCCTTCACCCAAGGCCTGAGATGATGAAGTCTACCTCCAAAGTTTTGTGTCTCGATGGGTCCAAGGAAGCAATAAGATTCTTCTTGATGAGATAAATATGAACACAAATCCTGAAAAAAAAGTGTTTTCAGGGGGAAGACAATCTCATAAATATAGGGTAATGAGACCTTGCAGGGATATAAGGAAACTGCCAGCATGAGGCTGCATCTCTTTCATTATGTCTTTCCTCCATCCCACAACTCTCTTTTATACCCCCTTCTTTTAGTTGGAGTAGTTATGGACGCGATATAGGAGGTCAGGAACCTAGGAAACGAGTCAAATCCGATTGAAATGTTAGGAATTATATTTTTTTGACCTTATTAAACATGTACATAGGTTGCTAACTAGCAAGTCATGTATGTATGCAGGTTGGTTTAGGGAGAGTTGCGTACATCTTGAAAAATGGAATTTTTAAATATATTATCAGGGAGGAAAAGGGGGGTTAATCTCCTGCAAATAGGGAAAAGGTTGTAATTGAGGCCAATGAGTCATCATGAGCATATATAGTGGAAAATCATGCTATAAAAAATGCCCCATAATGTGTGAGGTTTAGAAGAGCAACTGATGGCTGAAATACATTACAAATATTCATGAGATTGTGGAGGGGTCGTTGGGTAGGAGTTGTTGAATCCCAACCCCAAAACCATACCTACAATAGAAACAAGTAAGACAATCTCTTCTCAAGTAAGGCATTCCCATGCTTGAGTATGATGCAAGCATGGTCGCCAAATCAAGTATACTGCAGAACCATGAGTAATGAAATCATAACTGATCTCCATGGCCACAAAAACTATTAACAATGGATACATTTGATATATAGAGGGAGAAATCATGGCCATGAGAAAATACACAGTGTATCCATGTGAATATTTAGATCGTAGCCATGAATAGATACATAGTGGAGCTATGTCTAAGAATCAAAATATAGGATATCTGAAACCATTGGATTGATCAAATTGATCCTCTGCAAGTACCAATGTTAAAGAGGGTGGTACTATCAATATAAGTTGGGCAGGAGCACAAAAGATGTGATGCTTGTACTTCACCCAAAGTCTTCAAAACAATCCGCTGTGGTACGAGTCTACACTATGTGAATAAATGTGTTGAAGCTAAACACAACGAGACACTATTTGATGACCGATCATTGATGTATACCGTTAACAAATGCGAGACAACCCACCGATGACGATAATGGGCGTCAAGGTACCTAGTACAATATAGCAAGTGTGAATAAATGATTTGATGTCAAACACCTAATATAATCTATTGAGCATGGGACATTGATGTATTCCCATTGTCAATAGTGAGGGAACCTGCCACTGATGATTGCAAGCCCCAAGGTACTAAAATGAACTCTAGATCTCTGTCCCAAAGTAAGATGTGCTAACATTGATAGGAAGAGATCCATTGGAAGGAAGGCATTGAGGCATCCTCCATCATCCAACATGAGAAGTAGTAGAAGGCCAAAGATTTGGAAGGACTCAGATGAAAATATTGAAAGGACCAAATCGAGGTATGACTCCAACATGCACCAGATGGAATAGCACACGACATAGACTCTCTGAATAGTAGCCAATAATGGAGACTACTGACAAATATGAGGAATCCACTAATGGGGTCAAGTGGAAGCCAAGGTACCGCAAGGTTGTTGACATCCCTATGTGTGATAATGGTTGTTGACATCGAACACAAGGAGAACCACTTAGTCAACGACCAATGATGGTTTGTCATATTCTTAGCGCAAGGTTACCTATCAATAATGTAAATAGGCCCAGGGTGCAACTCTAGGTCACACTCTCAGAGCAATGTGTCGTAGTCAATAAGAGAAGACCCACCGAGAAGAATTCAATGGGGACCTTCTATACTAGCATGAGTGAGAGACAAAGGTACTTGTGATATTGAGTGATACTTGACTGACATGGGAGGGCCAACTTGAAAATTCAAAGGTTTCTACAGAATGGCTGACACAAACTGACTTCCCTTGAACATAGACATGACACAAAATGTGACTTAGGCCACACGGATTATAAAATGGGATATGTTAGTGACACAGGGGGCATCAACAAATGCTCCATATGACTAGAAGAATAACCATCCGGAGGAGATTTTGCACAAAAACGAGAAAAAGGGACTCTTAAATCCATATTAAACCTAATAATGAGATGAAGACTCATAATATTGTGTTATGTTCAAGGGAGACAGAAGTAGCTGCAATATAAAAGATTAGACTCATTCCCATCCTTTATATATATATATATATATATTTTCCCCATATTATAAATCCTAAAAAATAATAAAAGAATGTTATGATATAGTGGAGGAAACGAGTGTCACAAACAAGCAAACTAGTTCCAAGCACAAGGAACGTACCTATGCTCAATGTAAGGAAGCATGTGCAGGATATGGACACTTGGGGAGAAGTTTCCTCAAGGGATATTGGTTTCAAGTCGCAAAGGATAGGATTGCAAGGTTGGTAACTTTCAAGAATGCATACAATTGGCTACATCGCAGCAAGCTGAAGCCTACATTAGGCCCGAAAAGTGCAAGTGGTAGATATAAAATGCAAATACAACTCAACACACTTTTTTGGAATCCCCACGGGTAATTGGCCAGTAATAGATGAGAAGAATATATGAAGCTTCAATGCAAATTCATGGTGGGACTAGACAGGGATTTCGAGCCTACAGAAAAATTGTAGCATGGGTGCCAGTGAGGAGCTAACTAGGGCACCCATGAAGAGGTAATCTCTCACATCTGTATACGACATTTTCAAAACAACTTGAAGTCATAATGTCACAACGAATGGGTTTGACCCTAAGGCAAGGATGTGATCGATACAGATAAATGCATAATGCAGGTGAAATAAGACCTACCCTATATGTCGGTAAAGATTATGATACTTGCCAAATAAGTCAAAAAAATGCCACCAAATATAATAATATTTGTGGACAAGATATCTCCCAAAGATAACTGCACAAGAAAAACATCTCCATGGCATTTCATTAGTCTAGACGGTGAAAAATGTTAAAAGGGGGTAAATTTTAGACAAAAATATGGAAAAAATAGATTAAAATAGGTGAAAAACTCATTTTACCATGTCATTTTACTTTTTACCATATTGAGTGCATTGGGAGCCCTTTTTACCCTTTGAACTTCCAAGGATCGATACAGAGTGCACAAAACCCTAAATTTCGCATCGCTTGGACCAAGTAAGAGATTACTTCCTCTTTCATTTGATCCATAATTTTTTTATTTTGACCGTTTCTTGAGTGTAAAACAATTTTTTAAATGTCGTGCGAATATGTATGTGACCCTGCTTAATGTGGGTCACGTACATACATGACTGTTCTAAGAGACAACCGCGTACATCTACGCAAATCAAGAAGTAGATGATGAGGTCATGGATGACCCAGAAGCTCAATGAGCCCTTCGCTAGTGTGGACTTTGTAAATTTTTCCGTTGTAATGGGATTAGAACACAATGAAGATTGCTCGAAACTCTCATTGATTATTAGGAACCTGAAGCGATTGCCTTTATGATTAGAGGGAAATTGTTAAAGATTGAAACATAAGACATATATTTCGTTACCGGGCTGCCTCGACGACGAGATATAGTAAATTTGAAGGGAAAAAGATCCATTGGGTTGACAATCGATGAATACATTGCACTGTATTGTTCCATTGAGACAGAAAAGGTTGGGAGTCAACTCCCGATAAGGTAGATAGAAAATCTTGGTCTAAAGATTATTGTATTGATGATTGCTCGTATTTTTGGATCTGCTTCATTACACCAAGCTTCCAGAACAATGATGTACTATGCACATGAGTTCTTGAGGCCTATACTCTATGATTGGAGTACTACACTTCTCACATGCATGAAATCCAAATTCACAAGGTGTAAGCAAGGCAAACTGAAGAACTCTAGCTTTGGAAGCCTCCTGTGTTGTCTCTTCTTCTTTGAGAGTACCTACGATGAGTCCAAGAGTGGACATTCATTTGTACTATGTTAGATATGGTGCGATGGAATGGTGGATCGAGGTACTCATGAGGCAGGGAGGAGGACACCTAGGCGATCCATGGGGTGATGCATTCTTTGCTTGGTGGAAGCGCCAAGTGGTTGCGATCGAGGATTATCCCTATGCAAGGATCAATTACCACAACTACCCAGAGATTCCTCTACCTCCTAACAATTCCTGTGGAGATATCAATATAACTCTTTTTCTTTTCAATTTATTTCATTTTTATATTTTATGATTAGACAAAAGAAAACATTTTGTGTATGGATCAAGCTGATAACAATGATTGTTTGATCATACAGATGTGGGACCAAGGCATCTTGATGGATTTCCTCTGCATGAACGATGTGGTCATTATGGACAACCGTGTGGAGACGTTGACCAAGTCTTAGATAACATCCAGAGGAATTTGGATAGATTGGTGCGCCCAGTACCAATGGTACATATTGAGGATTTGTCAGAGCACATGTAGTGGCATGTAGTTGGGGTACCACGGGATTCGATGCAGCTCTTTCGGCATCTAGCCAATGATGTTGTTCATTATGAGAGACATGTAGAGGAGAGGGCAGGGCCCTCAGGACCATGATTGGGAGATCTTGTATTTTGGTATATTTTTTTATTAACGGTCCTGGTAGAGGACAATTGAGGCTAAGAGCCTTTTTGAACCAAGATCCACTTTTTGTACTTTATGACTTGCGATAATGATATATATATATATATATATATATATATATATATATATATATATATATATATATACAGATGAAATTTTTTGTCTTAGTGATGATATGAAAATGATGTGATTATATACAAATATATATTTTTGTGCTTTTGCTTCAATATGAATGATATAAATTCCAATCTAATACATACTTAGAAAATGCATCACTTAAAGAAATGTAAACTCTTGGAACGTGAACATAAGAAATACGATCGAAAAAATGCTCCAAGAAACATACCCATAGGAAACGACAACGTAACATAGAATTGCGACCACGATATTCACTGTTCAGTTGGGATACTACCAACTGAGCGTCTAAATAAATTACTAAGGACATAATGTGATTCATAGTAGCGTCACGAAGTAGTTTGATAACAATGCTATACTTAGCCATATTATTGGTGGAAGGATCAAGACACACACTTCACAAAGCAACCAATTGACCAATGGGCGAATAAATCACCCAAGCGATGGAAGCCAAGTTCTGAGTGTGACGGTTGGCGCCATCATCGAACCCTACACATGTTGAAGAATCTTGTGACATCTACCAACCAAGCAGAAGCACCATAAGCACCACTAACACACAAAATGAACCTATGCTACCACTAAATACAACAATGTACAAAATTTACAAGAAGAATGCCTAGGCATGGCGGCTTAAGCGTAATAATTATTAAGGTAGAGCCCATTTCTAGGCTCCAATAACGTATTCCCCTCAAAATCCTCAAGTTCATAGGCTCCTTTTCACAAGGAATGTCTCACAATGAATGGGTCGTGCCACAACGGATTAAACTTACCTACCCCCAAGGTGACTTTGTCTTGGTTATAGACCAACAAAAGGTCCCCTTCAGAGAAGATTTTGGGGTGCATAGATTTATTGTAGTTAGCCTTGACATGCTTCTTATGTGCCTCATTTTCTATGGAAACATCTTGACATTGTTCATCAAGATGTTCCAAGTAAACAAGGTGCTCTTCCAGTTCCTTCATGTCAGGAAGGATCTCTATAGCGATCTTAAGCAAAGGGATTTCACATTCAATAGGAAAAATTGCTTCAACCTTGTGAACAATTGAAAAAGAGAGAATCCTGTTATAGTTTTGACTGATGTTCGGTAGGCCCATAATGTTAGATATGACATCAAATGTCAATTTGATTTGCTCGCATTGATAATTCTTCACAAAAAGGTTTTCAAGGATTTATTGATAGCTTCAACTTGACCGTTTTCATAAGGATAGTAGGGAGATGAGTGCTCCTACCTAAAATCCAGTTTTGATGCTAATTCAGACATCATGCGGTTTTGAAAGTGACTTCCATGGTCATTGACAATCTCTTTGGGAACTCTGAACCTTGATATGACTTGGTTAAACATGAAAAAAGCAGTTGTTTTACCATCACCAACAAACATTGACATGGATTTTTCCCTCTTCGTAAAGTAGTCTACAACCACTATGATATAGTGATGGCCCCCTAGCCAGTATCGAGTGACATGTCATAAAATCAACCCCTCACTTGGTGAACGGATTGAGAGTAATGAAGGGAAACATAGGAGCGGGATGCATGCAAATATTTTTAGAAAATATTTGACAAGGGTGACACTTCTTGATCGCTTCAACACAATCTGTAAAGATCGTTAGCCAAAAGTATTTGACATGCAAAATCTTCTGGGTTGTTTCCAACCCAGAAAAATGACCGCCACATGCTCCACTATGGAAATCATTCAAAACCAACTTTGCTTCTTCGTGAGTGAGGCAGCGACATAGAATTGAATCTACCCCTCAATGATATAAAGTGTTGCCAATCATGAGATAGTTCTTCGCTGTGTGGAAAATCCATCGTTGATCATCTCGCGGAAAATGTGAAAGAAAATTCAGAGTTTGGAGATATATGATGATATCTCCATACCAATGATCAGATGAAGAGATGAGGAAGATAAGCTCATCCGAGAATGAGTCAATAACTGCACCATCCTCCTTCTCTATTGGAAACTCCGACATAAGCTATGCGAAGACTAAGGACTTCTTGGATTTGGTGGAAGAAAAATACAAATGAAACTCTTGAAGCATAACAATCCACTTGTTGTACTTCCCTCCGATTATCCATCGAGTCAAAACATACTGAAAATGATTAACGTCATCAATGACAGTCATCTTGCATAGCAAAATGAAATGTCGAAGATGCTAAACAACATTAAAGGCTTCCAACGCCAACTTCTAAATGTGCGAATACTTTAGTTCAAGACCAATCAAGCCACAACTCAGATAATAAATGACGTGCTCATTGAGCTCATCATCCTCTTGAAATAACACCATGATGATAGAGGATTCTGATGCTGCCAGATACAACAACAAATATCTATTATAGACGGGAGGACTAAGTAGTGGGGAAAAATTAGAGTTTTCTTTAACACATCGAATGAACGTTGCACTGCCTCATCCTAGAAAAAATGGACTCCCTACTTCAAAAGGCACATAATACCTTTTGTAATATAAATATAGTTTGGTATGAAATGTCGAAGGAAATTTTCCTTTCCTTGTAGGCTATGAAGTTTATGCACTGTGCACAGGGAGGCAATTGCAATATTTCCTCAACCTTTTAAGGGTCGACCATGATCTCTTTGGTTGACACGAAAAACCCCAAAAGACGCCCCGAGGTGATGCAGAAAATGCACTTGTGAGGGTTCAAGTGAATTTGATACTATCGACACCTTTCAAATACCAAACAAAGGTGTAATAGATGTTGTTATATCTTGCGAGAGTGGGATATAAGATCATCTAGATAAGCCTCCACTATGTGTTTAAGATCATGGAAAGCAAACATCATGGCCCACTGAAAAGTGGCTCCAATAGTTTTTGAGCCCAAAGGGAATTTTCTTGTATGCAAAGGTTCCCCAAGGACAAATAAAATTTGTCTTATGTTGGTCCTCGAACCGGATTTGTATCCGGTTATAACCAGAGGAGTCGTCCATGAAAGAGAAAATCTCACTTCATGCGCATTCGTCAAGAATTTGTTCAATAAACGACATAGGGAAGTTATCTTTAGGAAAATATTTATTTAAATCTCAAAAATCCATGCACACTTGAATTGTACCCTTCTTTTTGTCAATCGGAATGGGCTTGGATACCCATTCTGCCAATGGGACTGGATAGAAAAATCTCGCCTTAAGTAGTTTTTCTACCTCAACCTTAATTATTGTTGCTTTCCTAGGGTTCGTTGGTCGCAACTTTTGTCGAAACGACTTAGGATTTGCGTAAGTTCAAATCTCGTGCTGGACAATCCAAGGATCAATCCCTAACATTTCCTCATAAGACCAAGTGAACACGTCATAAAACTCCTTAAAAAGGGTTGTATACAAATGAATCTCTTTTGGAGAACAAGCCGCCCTAACAAAAACATTTTCCATGACTTCATGGATCTTGGAGATATTTATCGAGATTGTCTTTGAAATATTTTCCACATTCCCCTTGACATATATACCATGAATTTAAATAGGGTTCAATATGCGATCAACATCTCCAATCACGGTCTAACGAAATTCTCCTTTCTCTACGCGACTTAGCTGAGGAGGGAAATAATACCTATGATGTAAGTCTTCCCAAGGCCTTTCACGACCTATAATTGCCTCTGGAATCACTTGATCCGAAGGGAGGATGATGTCCAAGTGACCGTGATAGTTAGAAGAATTAAGAGCCCATACAGGCTCTAAAATGTGATCCACTTCCTCCACTGAGGCAAGAGATGGATCTTTGTCTGCAGTGCCTCGTTGGATGACTTGACAAGCTATCTTGGCTACAGACAATGACACTGTCATTTTGGTAAGATTCAAACTGCCCCCCAAAGTCAATGGAGGAGGCAGAATCCACATGTATTCAAAGTAAGAAGTTTGAAAAGATCTCACTTGAAATATATAAGCCTTCATCACAGATTATTCAAGAAATTCCAGAACAACATCAACGTCTAATGATGGTGCCGGAAAATCGAAAGCACCCATTAGGGAGGATACATCCTGACACCCCAATTCGCAGGTGCCCACTATGAATTTTCAATCAAAGGTGCTATGGGGAAATTCCCCGTAAACTGGGTCTAAGGAATAAGCAGAGCGATAACTCCCTTAAAAGATTGACTTATCTCTAATCTACCCCAAAACAATCTAGACTAAGTGATAAGAGAAAGAGAGAAGATAAGGTTAATGAGTGCACCTTGAATCCTTATGGTTGATGTAGATCTCTTCCACTTGTTGTTGCCTCTCAGATCACAGATATCCTTCCAAAGCTGACCTGCAAGGGGTTACGAATACAATGTAACAACATATAGAATCTCTAGTAATCACTTAAAATCCTAAATATAGATATAAATTCTCAAATTAACAATAACATGTACACATAGGGTTTTGGGACAAAGATGAAAAGTTACAACCTTTTCTTTTGAACACCGCTCTACAAAACAAGTTCTAGCTCCTCTATCATGTCTCCAAGTGCATCAATCCCACATAGAATTCTCACAACCAACATACCATCAAGGGAATAAGGAAGGGTTGCATAGGGAGAATGGATGGAGGGGAAAGCTGAGGCTAAAACTCAAAGTAAGATGCAAAACTTGGGCAATGAGAGGGAAATTATTTTGGTAGAGTTTTCTTATTCTCTTGTTCATATGTCTAAATGACTCCCCAAGACCTCTTTTTATATGAGAAAAAGATGGTTATTTGGTTTGGGGACAAGCTAAAAGGGGTAAAATGGTCAGGAAACCCTCCATAGCTCGTAAACTTCGCCAAAATTTGTGAAATTTTATATTTTTTGTAACTTTTGGAGGTAAACACGGGCTACTTAGCATGCAAAAAGCGTATGTATGCGGGCTAAATAGCATGCAAATCGCGTGTGTACACAGGCTATTAGTGCAGAACGGCGTAAACATTATCCAAAAAATGGTTTTTTAGAAGGAAACCTCAACAATATGTTTGACAAAGTATGCAAATGGATGGGCCGATCTCTTGGCTACATAGATGTGACATTTTTGTACTATAACAGATGCCCCCTAATGTGTGAGGTTAGAAGATCAATTGATGGCCGAAATACATTACAGTATCTTTACATAGTGGGAAGGCACATAGTTGAGTGAGCCCAAGATGAGTGTTCGTGAGCATGTCATCTGCAAAATAATGATAATCTCTCTGAGGCGAGAATTCCCATGCTTGAGATAAACTTAAGCTTGGCTTCCAACCAAGTACATTGCAGATCCATGCCATATAAATTAATCATAACTACAAGGAAAATATGAATGTATATATAAAGTGTAGCCGCAAACAATACACAACAGATCTACATCTCAAAATAATTTGAAGATATACAAGTACAATATGATATGCATCATGGGAAAGCATCAATGCATGTGGCTGGAGTTGATAACATCATAGCTTGAGCAACAAATTCAATATCTTCAAAACTCAGGTAGGAGTATAATAGGAGTGTAAGACTCACTACTCTGAGGCCTTTGACATGTCGTCGAGGGAAAGACTAGAGGACCTCAATCATCAGGCACAAAAATTTATTGATTCTGAATCCGAACTTGACTAGACTCTTGAGATGGCCAACTCATGAAATTCAAGAGATCAACTGCAGAATGGCCGAATCAGGTTGGATAAAACTTCCCTTTGACAAAAGCACGACAGAATGATGAGACTCATGCAATATATTATTGATATAAGTCTATGAAACAGGAGGAACTACAAACTCTCCATATGTTTGGAAGAGTAACCAAACGAAGGAGGGCATAGCTCTATGTAACGAGAACAACTTCCTAAGGTCATACTAGATCCCAATGATTGCAGAACAAACAAAACGATGTGATTTATCCAAGGGTGACTATGTTGTTGTCGATAAAAGAGAATGTATATCCCATCCCTTCTTTTTGGGATATTTGACTTTTTTGTCTTTTTCGTTTTTTAACGAGCTTGAAAAAGAATAAAAGAATGCTACATTACAAAGGAGGAACAAGTGTCGCAAGCAAGCAAACTAGTTCCAAGCACATGAAACATGTTGATTCTCAGTGCAAGGAGACATGTGCAGGATAAGGACACTCGGGAAAATTCCTCCATGGGTCAAGGTGTCAGATCACAAGGGAAAAAAATGCTACAAGGCTTGCACCTAAGGAATGCTCTATAGGTTCAATGATAGCAACACAAAGCCAACATTAGACCAAATACGCAAGTATGAGACATGCGATGTGATTAAAACATGACACAATAAGACTCCTTCTATGTGAAGTTTTACGAGCCCAACGAAGGTAAGCTCGGTTGTTTTTCACGTTTAGAGAGTCTGAAAAACACTAAAAGAAGACTCCAGAATGTTCTTTTTTCATAATTAGTCTAGTCAGTCTGGGAAAGGGTTAAACTTATACTGAAAGGATGTCTCTTCAAAACCATTTTAATGAGTGTGATAGAGACAAGATCAATTGGCTATCTTTTCAATTTTAAGGAGTCTGAAAAGAGCTTAACTATGGACTCACAACCTTTTTTGAAATTTAGTCCCCTGAGCCCGAAAAAGTATAAAACATAACTTAGGAGAACTCTCTCAACGAGACATGTCTCCCAAGGCGTACCTTTTTCCTAGATAATCTATTGGCCGGAAAAAGGGTTAAACTTATCCCAAATAAATATTCCTTTTGGACCAATTAACGAGTGTGAAAGGAACAAGGTCACTCGCCGATCTTTTCATATTTAGGGAGTCTGAAAAGAGCTTAACTATGGACTCCTAGGGGTTCCTTTTTCGTAGATAATCTCCAAGGCCTGAAAAAGAGATAAACAAAAACCATGGAGATTGGCCCTTTTTTCGCAAATTGAGTTCCTCGGGCCCGAAAAAGGGTTAAAATTACGCTTTAGAATACTCTCCTAACAAACCAAATCTCCTAGGGAATACCTTTATTTGTAAATTATCCATCAGGATCGAAAAAGGGGTAAACTACCGCCGGATAGATGTGCCTTCAAATTTTAGTTTGATGAGGGTGAAAGGCAACAAGATTGCTCGACAATATTTTCAATTTTAGAGAGTCTGAAAAGGGCTTAAAGAAGACTCCAGGGGAACTTCTTTTCTTAAGTAATCTAAACGAGACTGAAAATAATACATAAATTCTCATTAGATGTTACTTTCAAGGTTTAAGCGAGCTTGAAAGACAATAAACCATGCTCTTAGGGATTCCCTCGGGTATAGGCTAGAAAAATATGAAGAAGAATGAGGCTTCAACACATAGTCATGGTTGGACTAAAAGGACTCCCAAGCCTATGGAAAACTCACAACATGGATGCCAAAATGTTGCAAAGGATCTACCTAGGGCATCCATGTATAGGAAGTCTCTACCACCTAATTACGACACTTCTAAAGCAACATAGAAGGTTCTATGTCGCACTTCGGTGGGATCGATCCCATGGAAAAGGAAAAAAAGTCAACAATATGTAAGATGCAAGGCGATGGGTGTTAATATTATGGTAGCTGTGGGAGGTATTTACCTCCACGTGTGAACCTAATGAGAATAGAAGACTCCAGGAAGCAAGAGAAACCCTAATGAGTTGGCTAATAACCCTAGAAGCCTTGTCGGCTCAAGAAGATAATTTATATTAGGCTATTAGCCTCCAAGAGAAGAAGTCAGCCAGAAATAATAATAATATACTGAATAGACACTTATCCAGAAGGAGAAGTCGGCCCCAACAAAACTGGCAGAACTACTATAAATACAGGGCGCCAGTTCTCATTTGTGACATCTCAGAATTGCAGTTTTCCCAGTTGGTGCGCACTGCAGTTGCAGTCTTGTGCACAGGTTTAGAGGAGGGTTGCAGGTGCAGCTGCAGCAAAAACTAGTTTCAATGTTGGGTTGAATATCTCTTGGCTAGGGTTTGGACTATCTGATCAGCCTTTTGTGATGTGCTATCTTTAGGGAATGATGCGCTACCCTTTGTTTGGCTATCTAGCCTAGGGTTTTCTTCTGGAGGAATAGGGTTTGGACTATCTGATCAGCCTTTTGTGATGTGCTATCTTTAGGGAATGATGCGCTACCCTTTGTTTGGCTATCTAGCCTAGGGTTTTCTTCCGGAGGAATTCTCAGTCAAGGTTAAGGTGCTCGGAGGGAGGCTTCAGCCTATGGTTGGGTGACGAGGGTATCATCAATGGTAAAACGAACACACCATATTCTAATAGGTTATGGGCCCACACCCCTTCAGTCAGCCTAAAACGCTGGAAGGAAACATAGCTGCTAGATATTAAGCTCGTCGAGGTACTTTCGCTAGGGTTACTAGCAGGAGTAGTTTCCAAAAGCACTGTAGCTAGGGTTACCAATAGAAGTAGTTGAAGAAGCCCTAAACCTCTTATTGAGGCACCTTAAGTGACGAGATTGACCTAATCTCTGGATAGATGAGTGCGCCCTAGCCCAATGCATCTCCTGGTACTCTCAGAAGGCCAAGACGTGAAGTTTGGATTTCTGGTCAAATCTAGGGTTTGACCAAGTCAAGGAAGCCATGATGAACTCTATGAAGTCTGAGAACAAGCTAGATGGAGCCTCTAACTTCATAGCATGGAAGACAAGGATTGACCTCATCCTTGCTAAGAATAAAGTGCTGGATATTGTGAAAGGAAAGATCGTGAAGCCAGAGTTTAAATAAGGAGAAGAGAAGGAACCGCAAAATGTTGCAGCTATGGAGAAGTTCAAAGATATTGACATCAATGCCATGAGTATCATAGTGGATTCCATAAAAGACCACTTGATACCCTACATCTCCCATCTTGACTCATCAAAGAAGATGTACGATGCCCTAACAAATCTCTT
>ML791039.1:878782-932940 GCA_009831015.1 Picea engelmannii
AAAAGAATTTAATTAATTAAACCTACCAAATGATGTTGTGAAAATGATTGCTAATGAGCAAAAGACGAAAACATAATCATAATTTAAACGAAAGTAAACAGTTGATAAAAAAAATAAGGTTTTCGTTTAAATTAAGATTTCTATGTTCGTCTCTCCCTTATTCACATTTGATCAAATGTGAATAACTGTCATAGAAAATATGTGTCGCAATAAAAAATCCCAAATTATGAAGCTCGTCCATCAACATCAAAACTCTGTAGAAAGCAAAATGAAATGACATTTAAATTTCATGAAATTCAAACCAAACAAAAGAAAATAATATAAACTCAAACCAACCTTGAAACAAAGCAAATCAATACCAATCCAATCAAGTCAAAGGGAAACAAACGAAGAATCCAAGTAAAATTTCGAGGGACCCTACATTTTGATTAAAGAAAAAGAAGGGGTTTGTTGGGGCCCAACAAATGGCGACTTACTGCGTGAAGCAGTTATCTCTGGCTAGATAATAAAATATTTACATGTACGAGAAGACAAAATATAAGGATTTTGACAAAAATATAGTTTGTCTTGAAACATGTGTACCACATTAACAAGTCAACCTTTTAAAGTTTTAACCAGCTGCAATTGATTTTTAAAAGATAACCTTTTTAACTATTACCCCAAAAGCAAACATAAGTACTCCCTGATCAAACTTCCTACAAAATATATTGTTTATCGGAACACACCCTAAGGAACAATTCATTATGACTAGAAGATGTTATCTTATAGTTTACCTCTAATACCATAGGCATAGTCATTGCAACCAACATGCGTCCATAGCCTCGACATGGATACCTTTTAACCCATTTAGCTGCTTTTATCCCATCCACTAGTTAAAGATGCATAGCTTAGAAGCCTTTCATTATAACTTACTTTCTTTATTTTTATAAAGAATGAGTTGGAATCCACTGTCCTAACCTGGTAATCAGAGAGTGGCAACGCCATTCACAAATATCTATAGAAATGAAAAGGTCGACTCTTGATGAGGCCTCCTTTCCCTCAGCCATGTAACCGAGAGCCATTACCCTGGCTTGGTGACCATATGATGGTAATTTCATACCGTAAATAACCATGATCATGATAGGTCGGCTCGTAATGAGACCTCCTATCTTCCAACTAACCCCTTAAATGTCATTTGTTATATGAAAAAGGTTGCGCTATGATTAATGTTAATCTCATTAGAGATTACTTAACGGATGGGGAAGCAAACTTTACTCCCTAAGAGTATGGGATGGCCTTAAGAGGTTTGCGATAATAACAATAGGAGCCTCACTCATTTGTTCCTAAAGAGGGAACCGATTAAAACATAATTGCAGAAATTATATAAATATAGCATTTTGTACTTAATTTGTAATAGTCAAAAGGAAAAGTAATCAATACACCCAGGTTTTAATATGAAGGTAAAACTTGGAAAGTGTTCCACCACGGGTAGGGTGATTCTCTTCTTGAAAATTACCTTGCAAAATATTTCTTCAAACACAAAACTTCAGGATGATGAAAGCTCATATGACTTACTTAAACCATAGTACCATTTATTTTGGGATTAATAAATCCTTATCCATTAATCTTAAAATTTGATAGTCATAATAGAATCAACATTTCATCTTTAAAACCCAAAAACAACTGATTGTCACACCACAAATATCCAGAATAAAAGAATATGAAATAAGCTAAGAAATTTAGCTTTAATCAAACAAATTTGAAAACAAAATGAAAGGAAAAATAATCTAATCTAAACAATGAAAAGAACAAAATTAAATCTTATGTGAAATCTTTTTGTTGTACCATAAAATAGAAGGAATTTATATCGTAAAGGGGATAACTATATCAATTCATAAAATATAAATTGATCAATCAAATTGATTAATTGAAGCGAAACCCTTTAAATGTATTTATTTCCTTCAGATGAAGAATTAGTATCAAAATTGTCATTTGCTGCATAAAATGTTAAGCTAATAAGGCCTTCTTTATTACGGATTATGTACATGAAAAAAAAAAAATTTAATAAATGATGATTTTATTAGAGTGTGTTGTCATGATTTGTTATTTCCAAAACAAGTTAAGTCCATTCAAGAAGTCAAGACTAAAATCGATTTCAATTTTCTATCGCTTGTCTCCTTTACAACATTTCGATTTTTAAAAATTGTAGAGAAATGACCATATAAACATTGCAAAGTTAAGTCGCATTTATTGATAAATTATTTTAAGATACAACCTTTTAAAGGTAATGTTAAATGGAATATAATCAAAAGTTGAGATCCTTTTCATTTGTTTACTCATATTATCCTTACTTGATAGTTTTGAAATAATGATCATATTAAAAAATTTCGCAATAAAGCTAATAATAATAATAAATTTAAAGATACGACTTGAAGGGAAACCCTTAAACATGATAAACAAGGAAATAAGTAATGAAAAAGAAAAGAAGAGAAGACTTCCCTGAATGATGATTTTCCTTCGTTCTGAAAGTGACGTTTTGTTGTACTTATTCAAATTGACAAAGTGAAAGAAAGAAAATAAAATCTAACCTATTCCTAAGTCTACTCTACACTATTCTACTCTACATGAACTAAGTGAAATGGAATTTCCAATGTAACCATTGAAGTAACTCCAATCCTGCAAAGACAAAGAAATTTCCAATTAGTAAGATGGATTGAAGTATTTCAGAAATAAAAATAAATACATCATACTTACCTTTACCTTTATGTTCTTCATTCAGAAACAAAGTAAGTATATTCTTACCATTCTGTCAAATTTTTTTAATATATGAACCCCCCATCCAATATGCAATTCTATCATGATACGGATCACAAAAACATGGAAGAATGTAACTAGATTAAAAAAACTTGCCAAAATTATGGGCACTTGACATAATTATCAACCAAGATGGAAATTCCCCATTCTCTTGACAATTCTCCACCTGTTCATGAATTTCTTCGCATGGAGGATATGCAAAAAACATGTCATGCTTACCCCCCCCTAGATTTTCAATAAGAAACAAAGTAAGCATGACTTTACCATTACTCTAAAGATTTTTTAGATATGAGTTATGAAGCCAATATTCAATCCCATCATGAAACTCAGAATCCAAATTATCACTTTGATGAGTCAGATCTACAATTGATAAACACATCGTACGAGGATTCATTATAGAAATAAAATTGTTGGTTTGAGAATTCCTTTTCATGAGATGAATTGGTTCCAAATGTGTAGTAGAATCACGAGAGTTTAATATAATCAATGAATGAATATGAAGTATGGAATCTTCGATCTCCATAATGAATGCATTGTCTTTTTCAAAAATAAATTGTGTAGAATTATCTTGCGACATATCTTTCTCCCATGCGAGTGATGAAAGTGAAAGAGCGTTAAATCCAACTTCATAAATGTTATGTTTGAAATTAATTTAACCAAATATAGACATATCGAAAAGATTAGATTGTGATGGAAAAGAGTACGATACCATGGGTAAAATACCATGCACATCAGAATCCAAGAAGAGATCGATATATTAAGAGTAAAATGAATTAGAAATGAGCACATGAAAATATTCTCTTGAGCTATGATAATTAACAATGGTATTCTCAAATGTGGCATATCGAACACACAATATATTTCAGAGCTGTGTCTAGGGTTCACCGCTGAAACTTGAAACCTTTCGCCATCTCTTCCTTTGCCGCGACCATGGAGGCCGAGGGAGGGGCACCCCCAGCCCCCTCGTACAGTTTAGTTATAGGAAAGGAGCACATATCCACTCACTTCAAACACCTGACCTTCGAACTCCTGGAGGGCATGCAACAATTAATCTGGGAGGATGAAATGCCGAAGGAAAAACCGATGGACATCGACCCAGAAACTAGTCAACCAAGAACTAAACGCACTTGGGAAATCAACAAATGCATCCCACAAACCCCGATATCTCCCAAATATGCCATCGGCTCTCAAAGAATCGAGGATCATAAACAATACATGAAAGATTTTGCCCCGATAGGAAAATTCTTGGGGCTATGGCCTTCCAAAAAAGACCTAGTCAAATGGATTCAACATTGGTGGAAACCCAAGGGGCACTATGACCTCCAACTAGGATCAAAAGGCTTCTTCAGGATCATATTGCATAACCCGGAGGATAGAAATCAAATCTTCGAAGGGGACCGTACTTCTATAACTTGAAAGGCCTTTTTCTCCGATTCTGGACGGACAGATTCAACCTGAAAAGGGAAGACTTCACCCACGCCCAGGTTTGGCTGTGGTTATATTCACTCCCACAAGAATTTTGGCTGGAGGAGATCCTCGCAGGAATTGGAAACACCATTGACAACTACGTCAAATCCTTAGAGGCAAACAAGCAACGAAGGTACACTACTTATGCTCGCATTTGTGTCTATTTAAATATTTCAAAACCCCTTCCCGGAGCCATTATCCTGGATTACCAAGATGACGAATGGTCCCAAACCCTATATTATGAGCACATCCCCTTTCGCTGCCACAAGTGTCATGAGCATGGACATCTATTCCACAAATTCCCTCTAAATAAGCCCCCTAAGCCAACTCAGGAAGATTCTGACAAGTCCAAGGACGGCTTCACCCAAGTCACGGGTCGTCGAAAGCACCAAGCCAAGAGGGCACCTCCCTAGGTCCCCCTTGGACCTCCTACCAAGAACTCCTTTGGCGCCCTTCAAACCCCGTTGAATACTCCCTCTCCTTCTACCAACCCTCTGAAAACCCCTGCAACCGGTCAAACCCCTGCTATTCTCGATCCCCCTGCCCAATCATCCTCTCAACCACTAGTCATGACGCCCACTCTTCCAACCACTCTCGACTCGAAAATGGGCGATCCAGACACAGACTTGGAGGATCAAGAGTTGGCAGGCATCGATATGGCACATCTGGAGGAATCTTATCATAAGCAACAACTATACACCATACCACCCGACCAGCTGCGCAAGGTGCACAAATTCTTTCTCAATTCTTCGACAGGAGGTTCATCTCGAGGCAACACAAAACTGGGAATACAAAAGAAACCTCAAAGGAACAACACAAGCCTACAAAAGAGGAGAAAAAGAGAGTCAGGAAACCAAAACACCAACTCATTCAAGACGTTGGTAACTTCCTGGTCAACTCAGGTCAAATTCATTTGATCTCAGACAACTTCTCTCCCCTCCAACCCCCATCATCCTAATGAAGATACTATTTTGGAACATAAGGGGCCTTAATGAAAAGATCAAACACGTTTTGCTCAAATAAAGAATCAAGAAGGAACAACTAGACATACTCCTCCTACAGGAAACGAAATGTGTAGGAATAGAAGCACATAACACTCTTCAAAGATGGGTGACACATGCCCAACATATGGAAGTGGATGCCAGAGGGGCAGCTGGAGGTCTTGCAATGCTTTGGAATCCAACCACAGTTCTACTTGACAACTTTTTTACCTCCAAATGGACCATCACCACCTCCTTTCGTCTCATTGGCTTGAACAAGCAAGGCTACATCACAAACATTTATGGACCCCCCAGACCAGGGGACAAGGAAGCCTTCCTACAACACCTAGAATGGGTTGCAGAACACTTAGGCCCCCAACGGTGGATCCTCGGGGGAGACTTCAATATGATCACAGGGATGGAGGAAAAAAATGGGGGCCATCGCTCTCTGGGCATTGACAATATGCTCTTTAACCGCACCATAGGCCTACTGAACCTCATTGACGTCGAAACAGACAATGGGTTGTTCACTTGGTCCAACAGACGCTCGGGGGCCCAACACATTTCCAACAGACTAGATCATTTCCTAATTTCAGAAGCCATTATGATGGACGATTTAGCTTGGAATGCCACAGTCATAGACACTCCAAGATCAGATCACTGTCCAATACTACTAACTCTCAACATCACTGACACACCTAGCAGAAAACCTTTCCGCTTTGAAAAATTCTAGTTGACACACCCAGATTTCCAAACAAACATAAAGACATGGTGGGAGGAGGTGGCTATCCAAACATGGACCCCGATGTATTGGTTCCAACAAAGGCTAAAAAACCTCAAACAACACCTAAAATCCTGGAATAAGTCCACCTTTGGCGATATTTTCCAAGCACAGGAGCATCTAAAACAATAAATGCAGACACTCCAATAGCAGATCCGAACACAAGGCCTAACGAAAGACCTAAAAAAACATGAAACAATCCTAAACAACCAGATTGTAGAAAGAAGAGTGCAGGAAGAAGTACTTTGGAGACAAAAATATCGCATCCAATGGCTGAAAGAGGGGAAAAAAAAACAAAATGCTTCCACAGATCCATGGTCCAATGGTGCCAAACTAATCGCATCACCCACCTAGTCTCGGCGCAAGGTATAGAAATTCAACAACATGTTGATATGGAAAAGAAATTGCTTTCATACTACCAAACTCTTCTTACGGAACCCCCAACAGATCGCTCATGGGCCATCGAGTCCATCCTTAAAAACATTCCCAAGGAAGTCACCAAAGAGAAAAATGAGGCCCTTACGAGACCAATCACTCAGGAGGAAGTTGATTAATCTCTTAAGGCTACCCCACTAGGAAAAGCTCTTGAGCCAGACGACTTCACTTCAAAATTTTTTCACTACTGTTGGGGCATCATTCGTGAAGATGTCTGGGAAATCATCGAGGACTCTAGAAAATCTGGAAAGGTCCTCCAGGCCCTCAGTGCAACCTTTCTCACCCTCATACCTAAAGAAAACAACACCACTTCTCCCTCGCACTTCAGGCCCATAGCCCTCTGCAATGTCATATACAAACTCCTAACAAAGATCATTGCAACCCGCCTTAATCCCATTCTACCATTCTTAATCTACCCAGAACAATCCAGCTATGTGGAAGGCAGAGAAATCCTAGATAACATGATCCTGGCTCATCAAGTTATCCACTCCCTTCACTCTACTAAAACTCAAGGTATTCTCCTAAAACTAGATCTCTCTAAAGCTTTTGATAAATTGAGCTAGAGCTACTTAAGATCATCTCTCCTAGCCTTTGTATTTGATCCCACTTGGGTCTCCTGGATAGTCAATCTCACCTCTTCAACACTGTTTTCCATACTCATCAATGGTGTCCCCTCCAAACCTTTCTCTCCCTCAAGAGACATAAGACAAGGGGACCCACTCTCGCCCTTCCTCTTCATCCTAATGACAGAAGGGCTTAGTCTCACTCTCAAAGTAGCCATCAGGGACCACTCTCTCTCTGGCCTCACCCACCATGGCATTTCTCCCCCCATATCGCACAACCAATTTGTATATGATTTACTTCTTATGGGACTGTCCACAGCCAGAGAAGCCATGTGCTTCAAATCTATCATTGACCTCTTCTGCGAAGCTTTAGGCATGGAGGTGAATTTATTCAAATCCCAAGTCTTCTTCTTCAACACACCTATGGAAATCCAAAACCATCTCACTCTCATCCTGGGATTCACCTGCAGTGTCCTCCGCTCCGTCTACCTGGGCATCCCCCTCATTGACAACCCACTCAAAAATTCATCCTAGGACACCTTATTGTCCAACTTCAGGAAGATACTCTCCCTTTGGACCTTTCGCTCCCTCAATCTTCCCGGGCGCCTCATCCTCCTTAAATCAGTCCTCCAAGATCTCCTGGTCTACATCTTCTTAGCCTTGGCAGCCCCGAATTTTATCCTTAACACCTTAAGAATGCTTCAAAGAAGCTTTCTGTGGCAAGGCAATAAAGAAGGGCACAAAATGTCCCTGGTAAGCTAGAAAAAAGTCTGCAATCCAAAAAAAGTAGGAGGCCTCGGTCTCCGAGACCCAACCATTCTCAACAAGGTCCTGAGCGCTAAAATATGGTGGAGATGGTTAAAGAGACCACAAGATATTTTGACTGTGGAGGAAGAAATACACCCCCACAATCCCTGAAAGAGAGCTCATCAGATGGAATGGTGAAATCACAGGGTCACTTATGTGGAATGCGGCCAGGAACAATCGCAAACTTATCACAGACCATTCATTTTGGGAACTGCAAAGTGGATCCTCGACATACTTCTGGAGTGACTCGTGGCAACAAATCCTAGCCCTGAACACATATCCGACTCTCAGCGACCCCATCCCTCTCACAACCGCCGCTAGACTCCACAAAGTGATCGACTTTTGGAATCCTTTCGACCCAGGGGAAATCTGGCGTACTTGGAAAAACTCCCACGAGAACCTGAACATTCCCCCAAATTTCAACCTCCATCCCTTGTAGGAGCATCTTGCCTCAAGGAAAATTTTAAGTCAACAAGGGGAGGACATACTTAGATGGGGACACTCCACCACAAGAGCCTTCAACATCCCAGAAGCTTAGTACATAAAAGCGGGTCACAAAACCTTACCTTAAGAGGAGGTTTGGGGGAAAATTTGGGAAATGAAATCCTGGCCGAAAATCAGTACCTTCCTTTGGTTAGTGGCACACAACAACATCCTTATCTGGGATAATTTAAGAAAAAGGGGTTTCATCGGTCCATCTTGGTGTCAGCTATGTGGCCAAGAGGAAGAAACTCAAAATCATCTCCTCAATATATGCCCCTATAGTTCGTGCATATAGGATCATAACACCACCATTATGAGAACAACGAATATTAACCACACAGGTCTAAGGGAAACTATTGAAGACTGGAGAAGCTCGACCTTTCATTCACCCATCCTCAATAGAATCTGGCAGTTGCTCCCAGGCTTCATTCTCTGGCAAATCTGGAAAGAGAGGAACAAACAAATTTTTAATTCGGTCACCAGGAACTGGCAAGACATGTGGACCACAATTCACACTAATATCAATGAAACAATCTCACTACATCCCTAGATAGAGTAGGACCTCAAAACCCCATAAAATGAAACTAACATTCTCAGCGCCTGGCGACTCAATATCAATCCTACCCCTGAAAGGCCCTTTGCAGCTGCAGGACGCAAGACTAGCCACACTCATTGGGAAGCTCCACCCACAGACCGTTTTAAAATCAACTTTGATGGAGCCTCCAAAGGGAATCTGGGACCAACATGCTATAGTGTGGTCATCCAGAATAGTAAAGGGGAAATCCTCTATATCCTGGTAGGTAATATGGGGCACAATACCAACAACGCTGTGGAAATTTGGAGCCTCCTATGTGGTTTACAAGTAGCCTTAGAGCAAGAGATTTTTCCCCTCATTAAGTAAGGGGACTCACAAATTGTTATAAATCTCCTCTCGCATCTCCTCAATGGGGAAGACTCGGAGAAAATCTCTCCAATCTAGAGACTCATGAATGGGATTTGCATAATAAAATCAAATCTTTAGCCTCAATAGGTAATCCTCCCATCCCATGTAAGAAGAATGGTCAATCAAGATAGAGACTTGTTAGCAAATCTGGGTGTCGAGTTCAAGGAAGGTGTCTTCTCTTGCTCCCCTTCCACCAACCCCTCACACCCATAGTCATCGCTTGCAGGAACATAGCTCACACGAAAGACCAACCCCCAGATGGGGTGCCTCCATGATATGATGGGTGTTATTTGGGACGAGGCCACATGGCCAAGCCACTTGCCACTTGGCGTCCGTCCATCATCATCACCCCTCTCCAGTCACCTCTAGAATTTAAACGGCCCACCGCCACCCTCCATTTCTCATTTTCACCCTGCATCTCACACAAATAGGAAGCTCTGGGACCTGTGCATCCTCATGGCGTCGTGCAAAGAGCCTTTTCGGTCACCTCAGCTCCAGCCTATTCAGCTTGCTCCTAAATCCGAGATGTGGGTTATTTCTTCTCACTCGCTCACTCATAATTTACAGAGCCTAACCTCCCGGGTTCACTCCCTCCTTTGTTCTGAGACCAAGCTCTGGTGTGACTTCTCCTTGTTTGCAATTTTTTTGTGGGGCTTCTCCCCTCCAAGCTCGCCATTCTTTAGAGGTCTCCTCCCCCGAAGGCCACCACCATTCATCATGCCCCGACCCCGGGGAAAACCAAAGCGAGGAGCAACCTGGTATGAGGCCCGAGGAAGTAAAATTCCCTCCTCTGACCCACCATGTGAAGCCATGAACCCCTCTCAATCAAATTCCCATCACCCCCCTGAAGTGGTCTTACCCCCTCCGTTGGCCCCCTTGGTTACCCACCCCCTTGAAGAGGTATTTCCCCCTCCTTTGGCTCCTGTATTTGTGCCCGTTCTTGCCCAGCCACCCTGCGACCTCGCCCCTGACCTATCCCCCCTCTCGAACCCCTATGGCTATAGGGTCGAGTGGTTCAATCTTCTTGGCAATTCGCTAGGTTACGCACCCCCTCCCCCCTCTCCCCTTTGACGTCCATCCTTTTTGCCTCCCCCCTCAAATCCCCACCCACCACCTCCCCTCCTTTCTCCCTTATGAGATCCTCCTCCTCTTCTCCGTTGTCCACCCACCCCAATCCTGTCTATGACAAGTGCGAAGATCAAGCCGAGTTCCTGCACACTCTGAGTAACATTAAAAAAGACCTGGAGGACATCAAAATGGCTATGTGGGACACACAGAACATGGAAGATGACCGCTGGCATAGAGTGGACACCCTGATGGCTTTTCTCCAAGATCTTTGATAGGCCATGGCTGACTGCGACAAGGGAAAACCACATGTGACACAGGTTTACGCCTGGCCGCGACTAGGACCACGTGTCTAATGTTTTCTAATGCTTTCTATTTCTCGGTTCAACACCACTGGCTTTGTTTTTTTTACACTGTTAGTATTTCAGCCCTACGTGGCATCACAACATAGCTTACCTCCTTCTGCATGACACTTGTCTCTTTGAATGTTTCGGCCCTGCGTGGCCTCGTAGCATAGCTCACCTCTTTTTACATGACACTTGGCAATGGTGGTTTCCCATATGGGCACCGTTGCCACCTTTGAACTTGGACACTTGGCAGCGGTGGTTTCCCACGAAGGCACCACTGCCACATAGATAATTGCATCAAAGACAACTGTATTTTTTGATAGGAATCAATACAAACTCTAATTTACAAAAAAAAAAAAAAAACAATGGTATTCTCAAGACATTCATCTTCACTTTCCTTATTACTTTCACTCTCTTTTGGTGATAAATCCTTCAACATAATACGATCATCTAAATTTGCCTCCTACATGATAGACAATTCAAAACTTTCATGACAAACAACTAATCTTTTATGTGGATAAGGTATGATTTGTGGATGAAGGTTTAAGGTTTCTTCTTCCAATTGTAGATCTACATCTCTAATATGTTTCATTGGAATGTTAGAACGCTTAATATCATTTTCATCACCTAAGTGTTCTTCAATAATTGAATCTAAGTAATGATTAGAGCAAGAGTTAGAAAAATATGGACATATACCTAGACCCACAATAAAATCTCCTTCCATGATAGTTGAGGATTGAAGATGCAAGGGTTCAGAGGAAAAAACAATTTGATTGTCAGTGAGAACATTTTCAATAGATTCTACCTCCCTTGCTTGTTCAATGTTTTTTGATGGATTCCTCTCATCTTGCAATCAAAATTCATCTTGCAATTGGGTGTCAGGATTTGTAAATGATTCACAATTGAATATGATTGGATGAAAGGGGCATAAGCATCAAAGAGGATATTTAGTACAAATGACATGTCATCAAGATTAAATTTACAGAGAACATGATGGATTCTTATTGAAAATCCTTCTGGAGATGAATCATCATTGATTAGTAGAGCCTGCAATTATTCACATACTCGATTGTAATCATAGATTTCAAAAGCATCTAAAAATTCCTCTACAAATTGAAACCAATCAATAATATGATATGCTGGAAAAGACTGAAACCAACTTTTAATCCAACCCCTGAAAGTAAAAGTGAACAATCTGCATAAAACATTTAAATCAGAAATATCATGCTTGATGCATCGACACCAAAACTTGTTAAGATGGTCTTTTGCAGATACATTCCCCCCACCATGAAAGGTGAGTTTGGACAAGCGAGAGTCTGTCTTGTTGGGAATATCAGGTAATGAGAAGTGGAAAGCATGTTCCAACACAGTGATTTAGGGAGCCGTGGGGAATTAAATACATTCAAAACAAAGACTCCTGCAAGGCCAACTTGTCAGTCTGGCATGCCTTCTAGTGCATTTCAAGATGTCACAGAAGAAATATTTATAAATCTGGAATTATGACAGGATGAGGGGTAAAAAAATTAATCATTAAATTTACTCAGCCCTCCATCTAGCGCCATTTGTTGACGGGCGTTTATGACACACCATCAATGGGAAGGGAAGATTTGGTTTGGGGTTGTCTATTTAACCCAAGCCATTTGGTATAATCTACCCTGATGAGTTTTGTGGCTCCGTTAGCCAACTAAGATCCTAAAAAAATTGAAATATGTGGACTAACTTAAGATACAACTCCCCCGGATGGGGTGACACATTGCGCAGAAAGGCCACATAGTCTGGAGCCTAGCCTGGCCATAAATAAGGGTTGTCAACTCCCATCCTCTCACCATTAAGGATGGGACCAAGCCCCAACAACCAACCTCATGCCATGAGACCTCTCACTCGCGTGAGGAGTCTGGATGCACAAAGAATTAAAGAGGGAGCCTTAATGGAGGTTCCCGTCATGTCCACCCTCCCGGATATCGATGAATTTCACTATGGCATCATCCATTTCGATCTCGGCCCGCACCAGCCAGGCTACTCTGAATTCTGGTGCACTTTCAGGAACACCACCATAATTTTGGCCATAACGCTTCACATCCCCATGCCAAGAGAAAGAGGGAAGCCCCGCAGGGGCTCTGCCTGGTATACCTTTGCTTCTCGTCAGAAGAGACAACAATGATTCGAACGAGTGTTGTCTATGGCCCGAACGCAGCTCATCCACAAAGAAAGAAAATCTAGGACACATCCCATGGAATATGTGGAGGAGGCATTTCCGGAAGAGCCAATTTAGGCTCCTCCAGAACACCTCCTCTTTACTGTACTTGATAATTGGCAACCTCCAAGCTGCTTCATGGGAGAGACCACCATGGATTCCACTGGGGCACAACAAAACCACAACAGTAGGGAAGACCAGATGGAGGAGTTTCCCACTTGCTACATTGAAGAGGAGATTCTGGAGGCGCTGGACTTGCAGGAGGTTGCACACGCAGAAGAACACTTCTCGGGGATCGACGATGAGAATGCTAAGGGGGAACAGGTAGGGTCACAGGGACTGGAAGCGACCATGGAGCAGCAGAGAGGGAACGCAACAGGCGAGGTCGCGGATACCAAATCGAGTGTTGAATCAAAGGAGGGTGTCCAGGTGTGGGAGGGTGGCATGGACCCCATGCCACATCCCATATCCACCATGCAAAAATCATGGCATGTCCAACTACCATTCTTCCACTCGGAGCATCTGGATCTGATGTTTGACTTGAGGATCTAGGTGGCGGAACAGGTCCACCGGGCGATCCTCATCAACCAATGCATTGATATGTTATATGACACATACTCCAACATGCCATCAGGGTAGAGATGCCCGACATACACACAACCTTTCGTGCTGCCAGCTAGAGCGGGAACGCAGGAGGATGATGTTGACATGGACATCTCAGAGGCCACTGGGTAATTGTTTTCGTTAATGTTTCTGGTTAGAATTTTAGTTTTGGTTAGAGCTATGGCTCTGGATCTGTTATAGTTCAAACTTGCTTTATTTTCAAGATCTCTGGTTCATTTTCAGACTAGGGGTTTCCATCTGCCTTGGTTTTCCATGGGTAGGACAGATGGCCTCCTATTTTTTGACATGGACAACATAAGCTACCAGTTGTTCTGGTTTTCGTTAATTCGGTGGGACAACTGGAAGACCAAGCATATTTTTTTATTTTGGCAGCTAATACAATAGGACCCACCTCTCTTTTTTACTTAAAAATAAAAAACTTAAGATATAATTCTAACAATCAACACTTTAATTACAAATGCTTAACTAACAATGTTTATGTACAATAGCTATATACAATTTACAAGGTTTAAGCAAAGCCTTGTGAAAATAATTGTTTTAAGATAATGGATCTAAACAAGATTAAATATAAACAAAATTATTCTATTATTCTGAATACCAAATAAACATTGAATCAGTAAGATTGTAAATGATATAACAAAAATAGACAAAGCAAATTAACGTTTAAATGATGCAATCACTATTCATTAACAAATCAACAAATTAAATAAATAATAAGCTAACTAACCTCTCACTGATCAACAATACTAAGCTAAATTCATCTCTCTGTATTTGTATGAGCTCCTCTTAACCCGTGTCAAGTGTAAACCTATGGCAAAAGCAAACATAATACTTCCCGAAGAAATTCGAGGAATTGTTTCATATTCTGGAGCGAGTTTATGACGACAGAAAGACAATTAATTATATATCATGTGACCTTGAAATGTCCAATAACTAAAAATGAAAGAAGTTCCAATTCTCAGGAATGGTGTTATCAACTATCTAGCATCAAATGTAAACTCAAAATACTTGAATAGATGATCAGTCACAGACATAAACTAAACCAAAAGATAATGAACAACATAAAGAAAAGCATGATATAAAATATTATGTGCAGAACTGACTAAAGTTAATTCAACACAGATAACATTTCACATTAAAAAATTACATGAGAAGACAATGAAAAAAACATTGCAGAGTCTACACAAGATGAAATCCAAAGAGTAAACTGATTTCTCATATAGTTTCAACAAAATATGTTCATCATATGGTACAGGAAGATTTTTTGGGATAATAAACTCTTAAAGATTGAAAAAATTAATACATAAACGATAACAATTAACCATGTAATTGATAAATTAGACTAAAGCTAATTTAAATCAATGCATAATCAATTACTTAAAGAATATGAAGATATTATAATAAAAACAAAACCATTTTACTCACACGACAAAAGCCATTAAACAACCTAGAATTTCATATTCTTCTTTGAAAATACTGGTCCATTCTCCCAAAGATTCCAGCCATTCGTTACTCCATTTGAAAAGAAAAAAGTTTACAAAAGAAATAATATACAAAAAAGATAGGGTAAAAATCCTCCTCTCAATTTCTTGGATCCCCTTTGGCTCTGAACTTTCTCATATATTTATACAATGAATGAACAGTCTGGGCATCACTAATAATTTCCGCCACCTGAAATTTGCCTCGTAAAGAGACACAAATATCTCTCAAATCGTGCATTTGTTTGGGAAAATTACCGCGTGTAAACTTTTGTCGGGATACATTATGGACATGTGATTTTGAGAAATGATATGGAGAAGTTATTCATGATTAGCTTTAGACCTGTGTGATGCTTATTCCATTATGTTATTTTATTGCCTCGATCTATGAGATATTATTATGTTTGATGCAACTTTAGCCTTGTCATCATATGGTGTTTCACGATGTTAAGTATTTAAGATGTTGTCTATAATTTGTTATTCCATTTATTATCTGTGATCAATCTGCCATTTGATTATTATTGATTTATTCTAGATATTAAATGATGGATTATATTAATACTTTGGATTGAGTTTCCTTTCATTCTAAGTCATTGATTATCATAAGATCAATGGATCTTTTATAGTTATCATTCTGTTGTTATATTCTCACTCCAATACATCAAACACTTCTTTGAATTTATTCTGGGAGTATTAGCATTGTTCTGTCACAGTTTTCCCTCATATGCATGACAATTAGGAGCTCAAATTACACAGGAAGATAAACTCAATTTAATCAATTAGTTACAAGTTAGTTTGCTTGCTATTTAGTTAAATTATTTATTAATGAAATGAGGATAGCATGAATTAGCTTTGAATATTTATGTATCATTATTTCAATTATATTTGCTTATTATTATTAGTTTTAAATATTTAAACATTCAAAAAGAAAACAAAAAGATTTATGTTCTTTCTCTATCTAGTTTAGAAACACTTTTAAGAACATTTATTTCGCAAGATTTCAAGTAAACCTTGCAAGTTGTATATAGATTGTTTATAATCATATGCACATACTCATTTTTGCATTTGAACTCTTGTAATTAGTAAACTTATATTCTTAGTATCATATCTTTTAGATTATTTTCATTTCTTTTATTATCTTTAGGACTTTAGTTGGCCAACGAAACCATTAAACCCGTCGGGTCATTTCATTCCAAACGACTTGGGTTATTTAGACAACCCTGGTCTAGATTTGACCTTCCAGTTGACGGTTTGTCACTTACGTCCATCAACAAGAGGAATAACCGATCATACTGACACTTGACATGTTGTTTGTGATCCTCGTTGGCCAAGGTTTCATCTCGACATTACTAGAGATATAGGAGACGTTCTTCAAGTGGAGTAGTGTCAAGCAATAATTTTATTTCCAACTTAAGAGAGGGAGTTTGGCACTCTATGGGAAAGACTGCCTCCAGCCCATAAACAAGTTGGAAAGGAGAAAAATGGGTATCAGTCTTAACTGAGGTTCAATAAGCCCAAAGTGTCGAGTACAACATCAAGTAGAAATTCCAATTGGTCGAATTGATCGTCCGTTGGAGAATAGTCTTGAGAGACTTATTCACAACCTCCACTTGACCATTCGCCTTTGGGTAGTAAGGTGAAGAATGTTATTTCTTAAAACCCAGTTTTGATGTTAGCTTGGTCATCATCTTGTTCTGGAAGTGATTTTCATGGTCTGTGACAATCTCTTCAGAATACCTAACCTGGTTACAATCTAGTTAAAAATGAAAAGTGAAAATGTTTTTCCATCATTACTGAATGTTGACATGGCCTTGAACCACTTAGTAAAGTAATATACCTCAATGATGATGTAACGATGCCCCCTAGCTGAAGTTGGGTGGCATGTAGTGAAATAAATCCTCCACTTGGTGAAGGGACCAATAACAATAACTTAAAACATGGGAGTAGGGTGTGCCCGCATCTTCTCAGATAAGATCTGGTACGGGTAACACTTCTTGACTGCCTCTATGCAATATTTGATCAATGAGGGTGAGAAGTATCTAGTGTGGAGAATGTTTTGGTTTGTTTCTATCCTAGAAAAGTGACCACCACATGCTCCAATGTGTCTGTCATTGAACACAAGCTCTGCCTCTTCGTGAGTGAGACAATGATGGAGAATGCAATCAACTCCTCGATGATATAAACTATAATTGATGATAATATAGTTCTGCGCTTGATGGCGTATTCGTCGAAGCTCATCACAAGAAGCAAAGGAAGAACACTTCAAAGTTTGAAGATACACAAGTATATCTCCATACCAAGGGTCCAAAGATGCAATAAGGAAAAAATTCCCATTGATCAGTGATTCTTCGATAAAATCGTTACCACTTTCGACTGGAAGTTTTGAAATTAGTTCAACGAAGACCAAATACTTTTTAGATTTCGTTGAAAAAAAATCCAAATCAAGTTCTTGCAGGATGACTATCCACAGACTGATTTTCCCGCTGATGACCCATCATGTCATCACATATTGAAAAGGGTTCATGACAGCTACGATGGTGATCTTGCGAAGTAATATGTAATGACAGAACCATTGGATAACATGGAGAAATGCCAAAGAGAGTTTCTCAACATGGGTGTAGTTGAGTGCCGGTCCTACCAAGCCCTGAATAAGATAGTATACAACATGATCCTCGAGAACATCATCCTCTTGGACCAAGACCATGCCAATAGTAGACTCTGTGGTAGCCAAATACAACAATAAATCCTTGCCATAATCCAGAGGACTAAGCAGAGGGAATACGTCAGATCACATTTCAACGCTTCGAAAGAGCGTTGAGCCGCTTCATCCCAACATAATGGGACCCCTTTCTTCAAGAGACGCATAAACCCTTTAGTAATATCGACATAGTTGGCAACAAAACGTTGAAGAAAGTTAGATTTCCCCTCTAAACTTTGAAGCTGGGGGATTGTGCAAGGGGGTGGAAATTGAACTATTGCCTCAACCTTTAGAGGATCGACCATGATCCCTTTAGTTGACACGATAAAACCTAACAAGCAACTCGATGTTACACAAAATCTACAATTATTCAGATTAAGGCGAATACGGTAGTAGCAACACCTCTCAAAGATAAGTCGTAAGTGGGCAGGTGATCAAATCTCTTATGAGAACGATATGCCAGATCATCAAGATACACCTCGACTATATGTTTGAGGTCGTGGAAGGAAAACGACATGGCCCGTTGAAAAGTGGCTCTAGCATTCTTAAGGCAAAAAGGCATTTTATTGTATGCAAATGTACCCCAAGTACATATAAACGTCGTTTTATGTTGATCTTCGGGTTTAATCTGAATCTGGTTGTACTCAGAAAAACCATCCATAAAAGAAAAAACATCGCAACCTGCACATTCATCAACAATCTGATTGATGAATGGGGTTGGAAAATTATCTTTTGGGCAAGCTTTGTTTAGATCACAAAATTCCATACACACGCAGATCATACCTTGTTTTTTGTTGACATGAACATAGTTCAACACCCATGTCGTCAATTTCACTGGATAGATTAAACTAAACTTAATGAGTTTCTCTACCTCTACCTTGATCGTCGCTTCCTTGCGAGGATTGACTGGGCGAAGCTTCTGCCGGACAGGTTTACCATCGGGGTAAGTTGTAATCTCATGTTCAACTATATGTGGGTCAATGCCTGGTATCTCCTCATAAGACCAGGAAAAAACATCACAAAACTATTTAAATAATTTAGTATAGATATGAATCTCCTCAGAGGAACAATCTTCTCTGACGAAGATGTTTTCCACGACGCTAGGGGTTCTAGATATGTCGATAGGAATCGTTTCATATATACTTTCCATTTTTCCCTCGGCATGGATTTTGTGCATGGTAGAGGGTTAACATGACAAGTGGCATGTCCATTCACGATCGTAGTGAACTCTCTTGCCTCTACTCTCCTCAGCTCGGGTAAAAAATAAGATCTATGGTGAAGATCATCCCAAGGTTTATCCGACCTAGTCTTTGCCTCCAATATCGCCTCATCAAAGGGAAAGACCATGTCCAAAGGATCATGAGTGGAGAGAGAGTCTTGAGCCCAAATGGGCTCGAGAATGAGATCTAGCTCCGCCGGGGGAGCCAGATTAGGGTTGGTCGAGGCTTGCTTGACAATGTTGTATGCAACCTCAACAGTGGATAAGGGCATAGCCATTCCAAGATGCTCTATCCCGTCCATCAAAGCTGATGGGGAACGTAAAGTCCATGGGTCATTAAAGTAACTCGTTCAAAAAGAAGCGACTTGAAAAATCACAGCCTTTGGCTGATCGGGGATAACCGAAATAAACTTGACATCATTCGAAGGTGGTGGATAATCAAAAGTCCCCATTAGAGATGAAAACAATCTGGCACCTAAGTTGACAATACCTGTCTGGGATTTGTCAATCATTAGGACTGTGGATGCCCCTGATGAAGGGTCAGGACGGGAGAAGGATAACTGATAAATGGTTATGATCCGACCTTCATGAGGAAAACATAAGAATAAAAAAACAGTGGATAAAACCACTGTCATAGCATAATTTCACCTCCTCCCTAACAAAAAATTGTAGTTGAGAGGTGCATCGACTACTTATACCTCGACGCACACGGTTTTTGCCTCCAACTGCATGGGGAAGGAGGGAATTATGCCATGTGGTCTAAAATATCAGTCGTCAAATGTGGTTAGCAATGTGGGTGACAGAGACAACTGAAGTTGGCCAATGACCTTACAACATGCCAATGACATCACACAAGTCGAGGCACCCTTGTCTACCATCGTACGAAAAATGTTTCGTGTTAACGATTTCATGGCATACACCACTACTATCTGAAAAGCAACGTTGTGAGGCAAATGAGGTTTATAATCTGTAGGGTAAAAAACAATCATTCCCAAGTTAGTAGTCTCGACAACTCCCAAGGAAGACTAATTATTTCCTCTGTGAGGGGCAACTCTGGAAAACTTCCAGAGTAGACATTTCACAAGGAGTTTGTGCCAGATCCTCCACAACGGAGTAATTATAAGCAGTCCTTGTGTTCATTTAGTGAAAATTCTTCTTAAATGCACCCTTAGGGATGCGAATCATAATTTCTCCCACAGTATTATCAATGTGAAGAGGAGGCGATGGGTTGGAACCTTCTTTTCCATTGTTAGCAGATTTCGAAATTTTGTAATCGTGAGCCCTGGTCTACAGATGAGCATCTGATCTCATCATATAAATTCTCGTGGCTCCGTTATTAGCATCAGGCACGGGGGCTCCATGATTTCCCTCAAGCGCATTCATTGATGAGGAATCTTGAGCCATATTTTTCCCTTGTGGGAAAGGGTTGGTTAAAATAGCATGTTGTTGTTGTTCCAATAGCTTTTGGGATTCCTCAAGCCAAGGGCATTGGTGAGTCAAGTGATCGTCTGTGCAAAGCTTACACATAAACTTCACCTTCCTCTTTTCATTTTTACCCTCGCCAACATTATTCACAGCCTTATTATCCCCATTACCCTTCTTGTTTTTAGATTTTCTCTTTCCCTCGAATTGTTGGTTACCCTTGGGATTCATCAATTGCACACTGTGTACATCTGATGTTTGGGTTGCAGGGGCATTCGAACCAGGAGTTTGGCTAGCCACAGTCTGTTGAATCGACAACTGGTATAACTAGTTAGTGAACTGATCTGTGGGATTTCTTTGTGTTGAGCCTACTATGCCATCGACATGAGGCCCATACTTTGGTTTGGTCTTGTCGAAAGTCGACCGTGGTGTGTCTGAAAGGATCTCATATAGCATACCGGATTGAGAGTAAATAAACTCTAGTTGTTGGGTTCTCATAATAGACTCTTCTTTGGAAAAAACCCCAGATGTCGCGATGTCTTTGGATACTCAGGGCACCAAGGACTTTAGGAACTACTCGAGAAAAAATGTAGGAGGGACCTTCACTTTGATCAAGCTCTTTCGATGACACCATTCTCGGATGTGATCCAAGATATGGACGACTTTTTTTTGCTCAAAGTTGGCCACCAACTCGGTGTCAGCATCATATCTCACCGATAACTGGAAATGGTTTAGGAAAACCATAGCCATGTCGTTAAAGTAAGCATACTTCGAGCTATCGAGCTCGATATACCATTTCACCGCACCCCCTATAAGAGTCTGTTGAAATAAACACAACTGAACAAAGTCATCCTTTAATGAGTTGGATGACCACCATAAATGAAATGTTGTAACATGATCACCTGGATCTTTGCTAGGCTTTCCTTCAAACTTAGGGATTTCCGAGGGAAACTTAGTTGGCATGGGGGGCGAATGCAGATCATGACATATTCGGTCATTCAATAGCCTCGACAAGTCTCACATAGGAAGAGTTGAGAGGAAAGGTAGTCTAGGTTGTTGTGGGTTGAAAGGAAAAGAGGGGCCTAGATTTTGATTGGCAGCAGATTGCTAAGAAAAGTTTGCCTACTGGCCATGGTTTTGGTAAAAAGCATGGTGGCCTTGGATAGTAAAAGGATTTTTTGCTTGATTCTGCATCGCAGACATATTCCCGTAGTTGGATGACATACATTGTGTAGGGATTGCTCCTTGCACGGTATGCCCCCAACCAACCCTCCTAGCATAGGTACTGAACCCTGCCTGTGGTTCCACTGAGTGTGGGAGGGGTTGCCCCCGATCGAAATACTTTACGAAGGAAACGAGCCCTACCAGGGATTTCCAAGACCTTGTGAGGGGTAAACTCCTGTCATCCCTCCCTATGAAGGAATGAAGCCTTGCATAGGGTTTGGTTGACCAAAGACGAGGTTTCCTCTAACGAGAAAGTGAATGAAGAGAAAGTGTTGTTTGCAAATGCCCCAAACAAAGAAAAAGGCATAGACCCTACTGAAGTGATATAAGACTGAAGCCCATGAATCCCTCTACCGAACAACTAGAGTTGGAGTTAAGCCCAAATGGTTGTTGGAAAGCATCATCAAGTAAAGGGGACGGAGGATGGATATGATCCCCACCGTAAGGGATAGCATTAAACAGGGCAGTGGTGCCCGTAAAAGATTCCTATAAGGGAGCACTAGAACTCCCTGCCCCCAGACCAATAGTCTGTAGAGTAGAGTAGGTTAAGGTCGAACTAGAGTCAAAACCCAACATCCCATATGAAAAGAGAGCACCAGACACATTATGGATAGAAGGAATAATGGTCACAGTAGTTGAGGGGACTATGCCACTGCTTGAAGTTGTGGGTGTCTAGACAGTCATAGTCCTAATAGGTGGAGGTGGGGGAGGAGGCACAACACCCCCTCCCGTGGTAGCTGAGATGGGAGTATGAGGAATCCTAGAAGAGGTAGCACAAGTCGCTTCCATCACCGCTCATATAACAAAATGACATTCAGGGGAAGTTACCTTAGGAGGGACTTTCTAAATAAGAAGCGACACCGATAAATTAATTATTGGAGGGTTTGCAGGCCTGAATCCGTCAACTTTGAGGTCAGAAATGATGGAATCCTCAAGTGCAAAAAAGTATTATCTAGGAGCAGGCTTAGGCACAACTTTCGATGTCCCGATCGCTTCAAAAGAACCCTCTTGATCTAGCCTTCACCTCAATGGTGGCGGAGGTGGCTCCAAAGTAACCGACAACAGTCCCTAAAGCTTACGTGAATGACAGATCTATTGATCTTCCACCTTGTGAAATGATCAACCGAAACTCTAAGGCTAAGCTAGTGTGAAACACAGACTACACAATAAAAGTTCCTAAAGGAAAATCAAGCAAACAACTCACTAGCAGGAAGAACAATTACACCAATCAACACTAGAGCAACTTACCGGTGCAAGTGTGACTCGAACACGGAAACACCGTCCAGGTATACCTTGCAAAGTTTGATTCGAAGTTTACCCTAGGTATCGCGGTATACCCCTGCAGACACCTGTGTAAGTCCCTAAAAACATGCAACTAGGTTACCATCTCACAGTCAGTCCCTAGGTGGGTACAATCGACAGTTGGTCCAATTGTAATGAGCACGATAACAAAGTCTGAAGCCTTTCAAGGGTACATAAGGCAAATGGTCTGGAAGACAACTGAGGATTTTGAATGGATTCAAGGTCCATGAAGCTCCATAGTCAAATGCGATCATCGCAAATCCCAAGAATGACCCTTAATATACGATCCCCACTATGTTTGGTCTAGCTTTGGAGGGGTTATCTCCTCTACCTTTCCTCACACAACCTCGTGTTTAGCCCCTGTGTTAGAGGTGGGTCCCAACTGACTCTTACGAAACTGGAATTTCACACTCCCTTTCACAAATTCTTATGTTTGTTTAAGCAACCTTGACGAGTTTCCTTTCCATGCCTATTTCAAGGCCCTAAAGCCTAGACTACTTGGTGATCCCTACAAACAAAAGTCTAGTTGATTTTAGTGTCAATCGTTGATTTTAGTGGCTTGATTTACTCAAAAGGGTACAAATGTAAAACTTATGGTGTTTTCAAGAGACGAAAGAGAAGAAATAAAAGCTTTAGAATGTTCATGCAGAAAAACAACTACGTTCTACAACTAAAAAATGGCTTTTAAGCTTTGTAAGTGCAAACTTTTCGAAATATAGTTCAAGATCCTAATATGCAAAAAAAATCCTAGAATGTTCTTTTCGTTTCACAATGCAAATGCAAACTACTAAACTTTCAAGGAAATAGACTAGAATGAACTTTGTAAATGGAACTCTTTTCTTTTGTAATAAACAACCTATGATACAAATACCAAACAAAATGCAACACTCTTTTTTTTTTGAATGCTTAGAAAAGAAAATCACAAGTAAATGATATTGTTTCTTTTTTCAAAGAACAAACAAGGGAAAGAGAAAATAAACCCAATATTGACACAGAACCTAAGCTACTCCTCAAAAGCAGGGATTCACTGGAATCCATCTAATGCCTATAAGTTCACCCTAAACCTTGAAAGCAAACAAAAGAAATAAAGAAACAACAAAGGTTCTTTACAAATTGCAAGATGAACTGAGTCTTGAACCTATCCAAATACAGTAAACAGAGACTCTGAAGAGTTCAGGAAGACCTAAGAAGCAAAGATCTTCTTTCTAGAAAAGAAAGATCTTTTTAAAAACCCTTCCAAAACATAAAGATGAGTTTTGTGAATGAGCAACTTGCGTATGTACGCAGGTTGTATACTATGTAGAACACATATGTACACATGCTATACAGAGGACAAGGTGCGTACACCTCTGCAAGTTTTCAAAAAACGAAAAAAAATTGGACAAACAACTAGGCAAGGGAGGCTGGTAGGCACCTGGAAGGTGATCAGAGACCCAAACTGACTTAGAAAATTCAGGAAACTCAAAAAGAAACTGAAAAATCAAATCAAACCAAAATCTCCCACTAAGACCCTAGAGAGACTCCCCTGTGGAGTCACCAATTCTTCTATGGGGAAATGTCCCCTAAACTAGGTCTAAGGAATAGGCAGAGTGATAACTCCCTTAAAATACTGAATTATCTCCAATATACCCCAAAACAATCTAGACTAAGTGATAAGAGAAAGAGAGAAGAGAAGGTTATTGAGTGGACCTTGAATCCTTATGGTTGATGTAGACCTCTTCCACTTGTTGTTTCCTCCTATATAACATATCTCCTCCCAAAGCTAACCTGCAAGGGGTTAAGAATACAATGCAACAACATATACAATCTCTATTAATCACTTAAAAGCCTAAATATAGATATAAATGCTCAAATTAACAAGAACTTGTACACATAGGGTTTTGGGACAAATATAATCTCTTTTATTCAAATTCAAGATGAAAAGTTTCAACCTTTGCTTGTGAACACATCTCTACGAAACAAGTCCAGGCTCCTCTGCCATGGCTCCAAGTGCATCAACCCCACATAGAATTCTCACAACCAACATACCATCAATGGAATAAGGAAGGGTTCCATAGGGAGAATTGTTGGAGGGGAAAGCCAAGGTTAAAACTCAGAGAAAGATGCAAAACTTGGGCAACGAGAGGGAAAGGATTTTGGCAGAGTTTTCTTATTCTCTTGTTCATATGTCTAAATGAATCCCCAAGACCTCTTTTTATATGATAAAAATATGGTTATTCGGTTTGGGGATGAGATACAAGGGGTAAAATGGTTAGGAAACCCTCCATAGCCCACAAACTCCGCCAAAATACATGCAATTTTATATTTTTTGCAACTTTTGGAGGTAAACATGGGTTACTTAGCATGCAACAAGCATATGTATGTAGGCTAAATAACATGCATCTCACGTATGTACGCAGGATATTAGTGTAGTAGGGCACGTACATTAACCAAAAAAAGTTTTTTTAGAAGGAAAACTCAACAATATGTTTGGCAAAGTATGAAAATGGATGGGCCAATGTCTTGGATGCATAGATGTGGCATTTTTGGACTATAACAAAAGGGACAGAAATTAATCTTGGATTTTTGCGAAGATGATTGGCTTGAATGTTAATTTGGCTCAAGAATGGAGAATGTACATTCATGGTCTTAATTATTATGCTATTATGTTAAATGATGAAGAGGATTAGTTAGTATGGTCTTGGAATGGCGATACTGGGATTCTCACTACAAAACAGGGGTGGAAGGCTCTTTTTTTTTGAATGAAGATGAAGGAAACAAATGATGGTGTCATGTTGTATGGAAATGGCATTGTCATATTAATACTAACATTTTTGTGTGGCTATTTCTAGCCAAGAAGGTATTGATCTGGGATAACGAAAAAAGGTGGGGTTGGCAAGGTCCCAATAGGTGTGCTCTGTGCGAACAAGATGAAGAGTTGATTAAACATATTTTTGTTTCATGTCCTATTGCAAAGCTAGTGTGGCAATAAGTGTTGTCTTCCTTGGGTTGTATGGGTTCTTGGAGTGCAGACACATTTGATCAGTGTTTTTGGTATTTGTTTCATGATGACAGAATTAAAAAATATGAAGGGTTACCAACTTTCATTGCTTGGGGCATATGGTTACATAGGAACTTTGAGTTATTTGAAGGGGTCAAGAGGTGTACCGTTGTAGTGAAAATATGATTTGAGTTGCATATGGTGAACATCATTGTAATGTTGGACCTTCTAGGAACAATCCAAGACACTACCCATCTTTCAATCCCAATCTTCCTTGGAGTTACTTCAACAATGCCTATCAAGGCATGCTAGAGATTTGTAGAGATGGTATTGTTATCCATCTCAGTTGTGATCATTATTTCTAGCTTAAGTTTGGATCTAGTCACGGTACTAATACATGTGCAGAGTTAGTGGCAATTTGGGCTTTATTAAAATTTTCCTAGGACAAAGGATTGTGTGATCTTCAAATAGCCAGAGATTCAAAGGTGATTATAGAATGGTTTAAAGGTAATTATTATCTGGAAATCTTGGTGCTCTCTCAATGGAAACACATAGTAAGAGAGCTCCAAGAAACTTTTAATTCAATCCTTATTCATCATATTCATAGTGAATTTAATACTAGAGCTCACTGACGGCCAAAATAATCTTTAGTTATCTGTTAAGTTCCCAATATAGATCTACAAATATACTTCAAAAATAACCAATAATCTCAACAAAAATAATCCAAACCATTCACCAAAATACTAAACACAAGAAATAGAGAAACCCTTGAGGTAGGGTAACACCATATATTAATCCTTATGGAAGGATACAACTCCCAATCAATACTTGCTTGCTACAATAAAAATATTCTTCACTATGTTTCATTACATTGCTTACACTTCTTTGTATAGCTCTCTATATCTCATAGGAACCTTCTAGAGAGCCTTCTCACATTTATTACATTTAACTACCATAGTGAGCCTTATTTAATAAAGTGGACCTAGTCCACCTTACATTGAATGACCACATTCTCATATATTGAATGACTTCCACCAACAATACATAACCACATTCCCATTGGGTACCTCCCTAGGTACCCCATATTACCTCCCTAGGTATACTACATTATCAATGAAGGGACTCTACAGGGTGAGGAGTTCAAAGGGGAGTTGTTGGTGACGATATTCCATGAAGTCTTATTTTGAGGGTGTTATCCAGATAGTTTCATTGACTAAGTCTGTTTTTTGTGGTGTTATGTTTATCTTGGAATGATTTGCAATGATAGTAATTCAACTGAAATGTATGTAATTATGTCTCAAAGTCTATGAATAGATATTTTTGTTGAATCTTGATCTCATTAAGGAAGGAGTTGTGTTAATTAGAGCTCTTTCAAGCATACACATATAATGTATATTTTGATTTCCTCTCGAAATAGAAAATATACATTTTTTCTCGGAAAGGAAAACAATACAAGAACAAACCAAACATTCAATAAACCATCAAATCCAAAGCTCCTATAAGAAAAATAGGGAACAAAAAAAGTATATTTATATTCAAGATACCTCAATCAACCTTCCCTTAAGAAATTCCCAATAATCATGAGATCATATCGAGCCTGTGGACTACAGCTCCTTGACACTCATCTCATGCAAGGGAACATAAATCTCTATCCAAAATCAAAATAATTGATCGATACCTCATACATTGTAGTTCCTAAAGAATCTTAAGACAACAAAATATGTTAAAAAGACCTCTTCCACTAAAATAATTTATGACATGAATTATTCATTCATTAAAGAACATTGAACTATATGTAGAACAAGAAATTGAGATTGAAACCCTAATTAGTTAGTTCCACTCCATTGAAATATGAGTGTGAAAAGGAACAATGAGCACACATACCATAAAATTACTTGCTCTAACAACATGTAATGATGTAACTCCATCAAATTCTTAGGGTTATAAACATAGGCTCTTTTAAAAATGTCTACTACAATTGGTACATTTGAGTTAACTAAATCATTGATAATATTTAGAATTGCATTAATGCAGTACTTGGATACACCTTTGCATAGGATGGTGATGAGTTACATTTCCATCAACGATGCTTCCAATTTTGAATCCATGCACCAAAAAAACATAATATTTGTTGTGATTAAAACCTCTAATGAGGTAAATAGGCAAACCATGTTCTTAATATTTTACATGCAATGGCAGTGGTATCCATATGGCCAATATATGCAGTGACCACATGAGAATTGACCACGTTGCAGAGGTGGATGAATAAGACCGATGGATTCATTTTCGCAAGCATGGAAAGGGGTTGCTCAATGCCTCTCGAGGGTCAGAGGATTTCCACCTTGAATCTAGGGACAAGTATCCTTTCCACTTGCCAACAATGTGCTCTAGTAATCCTTCATTTTTCACTATCCACCACACAAATTTCATAGTAACTCAATTCAAGAGTGAAAAGAATAGAAAAGTAGTTGGGATGATGGACATAAATGCACAAAATATACTTTTGATGTTTCATAATGAATTGTATTTAATACATGAGAATGTTTTTAATGGTTTAGGTGAATAGTGATTCGATAAATGCAAACACATGTCTTGTGAGCAACCTATTCAATTATTCTTGGCATTCCAATGTCTATTCCTGGTGAATACAAATACTATGGGAGAAGAGAATAATCTACATCCATTTATGCGTCTTTCTTTCGAAAGGAAATCTCTTCATTTTCACCTACAAGGATTCCATCCTCTTTGACTACAACAAAATCCAAGACAACAAAACATTCCCCACCACGTCGAGCAGTGGCACCATAAATTATCCTTCCTCTAATTGCAAAATTTGAAACTGTAGACATTATGCAACTTCCTGTGTAGAATTGTATCATTAGAATTGCCTAAATCTTGAAGCCTTGGATTTCATTCAACATTCATGAAATGCAATCAAGCCTGCCTAAGGCAGTTCAACCAACCCTACGTTCATAACCTCAGTTACTACCTTCCCCCATGGTGAACCCTTTTGCTTGTCCTTAACCAAATTGAAAAAGACCTTGTACCAGCTGCCCCTGAAACACGGGATGCTCTGATCACAACATGGCTACAGGGTGGATAGGAATTTGAGAATTACACATTCCACCATTCAATCAGGTGAATAAAACCTTGAACCTTTGGTGGTGGATGAAATTAGCTAACAACAATGGTGACTAGGGTAGTGCTAGGCAAGATGGGTGGTATTATAGAGGAAGTTCTCCTATGGCTATGGATCAGAGCCACAACATAGCAATGACCATAAAGAGTGAACTCAATCTTAGAATTGCAAACACGTAATCTTATAACTAACTAACTAACAATCATAAAGTGAGAGGCATACCTGGTTCCCAACATTCAGTGACGATCCCTTGGTTGAAATCTTCTGCTCCAGTGTTCCTCTCCAATAGTCTCGTTAAACAATTTCCAACAATGAAGAAGACAACTGCACTGGGGTAGTTACAGGATAACTATTTCTCATAAAAGATGATTGAAAATAAAACAATCAATGTCATAGGAAATTGAATGATTAAACATAAACACCATATACTAAAACACGAATAATTGATGGGAAAGAGGTCTATTTATTAATGAACATCAAGACAAAGGTAGTTACCACCTTTATCTATTGCAACAATGTTCTTGAACTGGATTCCAGGTCCCTCCACCCAGGCCAATGACAATCAACAATACCTCTGACTCCAATGATCGAGAAATTCCAAGAAAGAGGAATGGGCTCTTCCTGACAAGATATGAGAAGCAAGGAAGGTTGGAAATAGGGGTTTCCAGATCTTAGGGAATAAATCAAAATTAAGGGAAAAGGGGCTTGTAGACGAGGCAAGAAAATTCCAACATTGTGATGCTTCAAGGTATGATTGTCCTCTCCTCTAGCCTTAGGCTCATTTTATACCCTCTCCAAGTGGTTGGAGTAGTTGCAAACTCTTGTAAATGAGCAATAAAGGATCAGAAACTAGAGGAACCTATAAACCCCACCCAAAAATACAAAATTTATTATTCTTTTGAGCCAAATAAAGATGTACGTGCCCTGCAAAGGAACAACATGCGTATGTAACTAGTATGGCGCGTACATGCCAATTTTTTTTTTTTTAATGAATTCAGAGGAGGAAAAGGGGATTAAGGTCTGCAAGTGGGAAAGGGAATAACCAAAATGGCACTAATGCATATGTGGTGGCAATTGATGCTATAAGAGATGGTCCAAAACCTTTCAATAATCTTTTAATGCAAATCAATGATTAACTACCTAAAATTATTCTATCCAAAAACATAAACCTCAAATTATTCCATCCAAAAACATAAACCTTATAATAAAAAATGTCTTACAACATAATTAACTTTCAAATATCATTGTTTAAAATATAACATGATTATAAATTCTCTACATAAATTTTAATTATAAAACAAAACAATTGAACACAACTACATTAAACACATTATATATAATTTTAATTAAAAACATTTTAACATATTTATTATAAGAATCTTTATATCCCATACAGTGACATAATTTTTTATATATAAAACAAAACAATTTACTACAACTACGTTGAACACGTTTTAGAGATGATTTTAATTAAAAATCTTTGTGACATATTTTATTTAGATTTATATATGAATCTTTGAGTGATATTTTCCAATAGATTCACCGCGTTTTGTGAAAATAGGTGTTTCTCCAAAAGGAAACTAAAACAGATCAAATATTTGTATTGCTATTTCTATTGCAACATCTTCATTTAACATTGACATCTCCTTGAAATAATGTGTGCTTTGTCCAAGTCTAGGTTTAAACCTTTGTAAAGGTAGAGTCTTCTTCGTATGTAACGAAAGGTATTTGATTTCTTAAAATGGGTTTTCCCTTTTTATCCAAAAAAAAATTAACGCATATGTATATTGGTTTTTTTTCTTCCAACTACATTTTAACTTCATTCCAACCATAAAAATTGGATTGAGTAAGGGGTCACCATGTTAAAATGCAAGGTTTTCAACTTTGGTTGAGGATATTTGATCAAAGATCCAACTTTTTCACTGACTGGTCACACTTATCCTCTTGTATGAGTGTTGGGTTTGGAGGCCATAATTTCGGGCAGTATATTGAAATAGAGAGTGCTCGTCACAGTGTCATCCAAACATCATCATGCCAAGAGATTTGTGTCTCATGGTATCATTCTTGCAGAATTTAACACAACTTTGTTGACTACTTCGATGATCTTTCATGTGGTGAAAATGATATAGAAACTCAAACAAATGGGAAACTAACAGAGTGGTCTTCTAATATATCCATAACTTGCTCTTAACTCCTCTAAGGAGAAAGGAAAACATGGGACCAAATTGGTATGCAAGAGCCTTTCCATTACTTCATCTCATTGATATTGATATTAATAGACCACCCCTGCATATTTTTTAGTGGATGTTCATGATCTATCAAAGGAGTAGATAAAAAAGGGTGCTTGTATTGAGATTTATAGATCCTACCTCTGGTCCACCTTGTTTGAGCCTAGAGACTCACTTTCTCCCAAACTTCAGCACTACTCAGAGCTGTATCTATGATGCAATGATGGGCTCATTCCGCCCTGATGTATAATAGACTCTAGTTACCTTGTAGCCTAAGGGTCCCATATTAAAGTTTGTTCCCACCATATTCACATTGAGACATATCACCAAATTCCTCTAAAGCAACATATTTTCCAGATCTACTTCTTAGAGACCGAGATTGATGACCTCTTTATATTACAATATTCTCCCTATTACAAGATTAGAGGATGATTCTTTTGTCTCTTAAGAGATTCACTTGGTTATCTCTAAGCACTTATGGCTTATTATGACCAAAGATACTTAGCCCTTTTCCACTAGGAGGTGGTTGACCTTCGTCGATGACTTACTAGAGGCCAATTTCCCAAAATGACATGCACCAAGTTGATTGCTTCTTACTTCCAACCCTCGAACACTAGTAGGAAGAGGCCCCATGGCTAGCTTTCAAGCTCTCATGATAGACCTAAGTGGCATCATAGACCTAATATGATGCAAGACTATCGAGAGAATGGTTATGGATAAGCCAAAAAACTAGGATGAAGATGATGATGCTGATGATATAGGGGGAATAAAGGTACATGTATGCAAACATGTGACAAAAGAATGGTTGATGAACTATGTACAAGAAGAGGTTTCCTAGAGAACCAATGGATATAGTGGTTGGCAACCCATGTACTTCTGTGGATGGTAATATTTTTATACGGACTTCAACAATTATTGTTTATTTTTGTAGGTACAAGTTGAAGAATTTTGAGGATGAAGAAGTAAGAATACCAAATATCATATAAAACTAAAGATGAAAATGGGACCAAAGAAGACCGAAGATGATGATGGCATAATGGGATCACAAGTATTCGTTGAGGGGGGAGTATGATGAAATAAATCCTACTTGTGATCGTGAATAATTAATAAATTAAATGATGGCTTTGTAATGAGGTAGATAAATTCTAGAAGTCTATGTGAGAGTAAGAGATGAGGAGAAATGAGAGGAGATAGGGGTGGGGATCTGTTGAGAGATTCACAAAGATATGTTGAGAGATTCATGGAGATATTGTGGAAGAAGTTCTCGAGATAGTTATGGAGATGGTTTGAACTAACCATCTAATTATGTAACAGTTGTTATGGTCACGTTTCATTATATAAGGGACAATTTGTACACTAGAGGGTAACACACAAGAATGGTTTTATAATAAAATTTCTCCTTCGGGGTTTGGGAGCATATTTTCCGACGTACCTTGCTTTGCAAAATGTAGCGTATACATATGTTTATTCCATTGCATATCTAATTTCATTAAGTGGTATTAGAGCTTGGCATTCATATTTTGTTAAGGTGGAATATGATTAAAGCATGAAGCACTAGTGTTTGTGAGGAAGACCTGCGTATGAATTTGCAACAACGCCAAATTTAAGGGCACAAAATTTGATTTAAGGGTTTCATGAGTTTCAGAGGGTTTTTGCAAATCCCTTTGCCACGAGAATATAAAAGACACTGGTAGTCCATAAGCCATTGTGAGGATCTCATATTACAATGGAACCTGGTTGTGGTGAATGGCAGTAAGAGTGAGTATTCTCCATACGACGTGAACTTGTGCATGGAATTTTCAATTGTTTGGTGGAGGCCGCGTGGCCAAGAGAGGTTATACAAGGAATTTGCACGATTTTCATTACAATATTCAACTAAAGCATAAATCGTGTTCAAGAAGTCTAATGAGGTTAGATCCCTATAATAAATCTTTGGTGTCGATCACAAAAATATGAGACAAATGTCTGTGAAATATTCTCTTTGGTGTCTGATGTAGACATTAATGCTATCCTCCCACCTAAGACATAAATAACAATATAAAAATTCACAAATAGGGCACATGTATATGTTGTAGAAGGAGGGTATCCAGTGCTTTTTGATGTTGATGGACGATGAAATGAGATATTCCCAACAACTTATGTGCTCTAGAAGGTGTCAATGCTTCTAAATCATTTGTACTCAAGGGTGGTGAAGTGTCTCACTTTTTTATTTGAGTGTAGATTGCCTAAAGTGACTGCTCGATGAAGTTAGACCGAGTTTGATTTGAATTTTTTTGCAGAAAGAAAGTGCAAGCTTCAAGATAAGCAAAAGAAATAATCACGATAAATACCCTCTAGAAGGAAATGGATATTGATGCAGCCAAAAAATTTAGAGGTGTACATGATGGACGATCTGTTGCCTGCTTCTACTAAAAAAATAAAAGTTTGTCTATTGCAAGGAGATGAAACAATAGTTAAAATCCCATAAAAAGGCAAGAAAAGTTTCACATGATTTTTTGGCCAAGTTGAAACGTTTTACTTGGAATCTCTGTGCGGCGTGCTATGGGGCAATAGGATACAGGCATTGAGGATTATATAGCTTCCAATTTGTCATGAAATAAAGGGATCAACTTGATAGAACTAGATCTATATCCAAACATCATCTAAACGACGTTCGATTTATTAGTAAAACTAGGGGGAAAGTTGATGGAGACGAGTAGATGAATCTAGCATTGTCCTGGGAAAATTAGTGCTCTTCATGCCTCGAGGAAACAATTATGGAAGCTTGGTTATGATTTTAATGGAAAGGAATTGGATGATGTTTCTCTGCGGTTCAAAGCTGCTGCAAAATAAAACATTGTTCGATGAAGACTTGGAAGCTTTGATTTTATATGGGTTTCCTTTCCAATATACGTCTGATCAATCTGGATGTGACAATGGTGTTATTGTGTTCTTAATTGGGTGAATGTTACAATTGTCAAGAGGAATACAAGGAGAAGAAAGAGCCCTCCTGCATTGTGGCTATGCGAAGACAATGATGGTATGTTTTTCTTTGATGTTTGCAAAGATAATACATATATGCCTATGTCAAATATCACCCTGTTTATTGCCAGATATGTTCAGTTTGAGAAATGTGAATATGGTGGTCAAGTTCGATCAATCAAGCCCTTGAATGTATGTTTCATCCAAAATTCCCAAAAGTTTGATTTCAGATGCATTTTTGGAGCATGCATAACAACTTTTAGAATGGGGAATTCACCCCATAAGGATCATGGAAGACATGCATGGCTACACTCTCTTCAAAGATTGTTAATTAATGCATCATATGCTAGTTGAGATTGTTGTCAAAATTGTGTTCTTGTTGCAATTTCGGAAAGAAAAAAGGCAACATTATTAGTGGTTTTCTTTCGGATTCACTGTCATTGCCTTTATTTAAGGGTTTTTTAGAGAAAGTTTGAGTTAAACATGAACAACCCGGGATCGATAGGGAGGATCTTGTGTCGAAAAGGAATTATTGATTCCAGCATTTAACAAACAATTGAAAACAATTAAGTCGACGATGCATTGGTTCCAACAAGAAAGACACACAATTTCAAGGTATATGATTTTAATGGTATACTAAATACTTGATGTGAGATGAAAATGTCAAACCGAACTAACAAAGTCACATTGAAGAAAATCCCATTTTGAATTCATAGAGTTCAAAGATCGTGCGAATATAATAAAGCTTTTGTAGAGATATGCTTATTTTGGGAAGTTAAGTCAAAAGTCAGTGAAAGTCATTTAAAATGTCAGTTAAGAGATATGTTTGAGGGTCATTGATGTTAGGAGTCAAAGTTGAGAATATTTTTACTAATGCAATGAGTAAAAATTCAAGGAAATTAGAGTTAAGTAAAAGCTCATAGTCATGAAGTCTTCATTGATGTGTAATTTGTTATATGAAGAAGGGTGCATGATCGATGTTACCCGACACCCTAAAAAATTATGTTTAAGTCATGCAGTAAGTTGAAACCAACTTAAGAGTTTGGAGACAGGGTTTAAGCAAAGTTAAAGTCATTTATATTGTCATTGTCAAAGGTAAAGTCATGTAAAATAATGACATTAGAGTGTCAATTAACTTTGTCAATCTAGTGTCACGATTGTATTGTTGGATGGAGATGTCCCTCCTACAAGAAAACATTGTATGTAGGTATTGCAATGGAAGATTCAAATGAAGAATTATGCAAGAAGATGATCGATGATGAAAGAAGATGTCAAAAGAAAGAATACTGATAAATAGAGAAGATGATGTTGGCTCCATGACAGAAGTAGATGATAGAGGAAATTACAAGCAAGAAGAAGACTAAAGAGAGAATTGTTGGAAAGAAGGAACCCTACAACTATTGAAGCATGAATAGTAAAGAGTTCATAGAGGAGGTCCAAGGTGAATAAGGACCATAATACCAAAAGACTAGGTTCATAGGAAGAGACAACCTAGGTGAGAAAGACTTGCAAAGGAAGAATGTGCGCACATTGATGCTCAGAGGAAGGTACAAGATATTGAACATGGATAACAAAATGAAGGGATTATTAGAAGCAAAATGCCACAGAAAGGTGATGCAAACTTCATGACAAAGAAAGATGAAGCAAATATGCTCCTAGACATGAACATACGAAGAAAAAGGCAAGGGAATATTGAAGAGAAAAGAATAGTGAAGGATAAATTAGCGAAGAAAATGACACAGGAAAACAAACACAAAGAATGAAGCAGCGAAAGGGAAGTGACAAGGACAAGGAAGAAAGTTTGATGTGGCAAGAATATAAGCTTGCAAAAGAAGGGAAAAACAAAGCAAGGTAAATAGTAAATAACAACATGTGTTGATGTAGATGCAGTAAATACATGAAAGAGACATCCCTAAGCAGTTTAATGGTCTTTGAATAACATTTTGATGAGAAAAAGGTCTTGGTCATATGTTGTAAAATAGCTAGAGTAGCCTAAGGTGTATATGAAATTGTATGTACCTCAGGTAAGCCTGACGAGGCATGTATGTTGTGAAAAATATTACCTTGTGGACATGCTAAGCTCCCCTTTGGACCAAGACCCCTATCTTTGGTCCAAAGACAAAATTGAACAAGTGGTTACTACTTTCCCCATAGATCTAACTCAATCAATCAAGCAAGAGAGAAGAAGATTGTAGTGTACCTTATTGTGATGTGTGTCCTCGCTGCTCCAATCTCTGAGCTTAATCTCCAAGCTCCTCAATGCAACTGAAGTCCCACAAAGAATAACAAAGGAACTCTTCCTCCTACTCTAGATGATTATATAAAGCAACTATATCTATGAATACTAAAACGACAATACACAAGCAAATGTAGAACACATGAACTAGAAGGGAATATGCCAAGTTTATATTAATTGGAAAGCCAAAAAGAGGCACTTACAAAGCATGCTTGCGATGCAGTAAATTCTCCAATCTCTTCTCATCCATCTCTTGCATGAAAACCTTGGAATCAAAATGTTGATGCTTCTCCCAAGATCAAAGGCTTGATATCTGAATTCTTCCCCCCTTCACCTCGAAAATTCCTTCAATATATAGTCTTGAGAGGCTAAAGCTCCATGAGAAAATGAGGGAGATGGTTGAGTACGTGGCTTCTTAAGGTTGGGATTTGATCCTAATATGAAGCCATAGTATAGGGGTCTACCACAACAAACCTCATCCCAAGATATCTGGTGTAAGTTTTAAACCTGTGAAGTAAAGCAATGCATATATATTCTTAAGTAAAACATAAATCAATCAATGGCTCATACACATAGTACATAGAGATTTATACTGGAAACCCTTAACCGAGAGAAAACCAACATTCCTTGGTGCCGCACCTTTCAATTCTTCATTGTATTAATTTCACCATTCACCATACAGTATATACAAAGTTTTTAGCTATTTCGTAGCTACCAAAACCCTAATCCCTTAATCCGAGATTAATTTAGAAAATCGCTAAAAATAGAAAAAAACACTGAAAAAAAAAAATCGAGGTGCTGCCCCGAACCCCCTCAACTCTTGGGACCCCCCTAGGAAGTACTCGACACACACGACACAAAGAGAGAAGGAATTTTGGATCATTAAACACAGTTATCGAATCTGACACGCCCACACACACACATGTGTAAAGAATATAACACATACCCAACATTCTCCCACTTGTTGTTTTATTTTCATCCAAGGGTCCACATGATTATATAGTCAACAATCCAGGGAAATAATGCCCATTGTTACTCTACACCAAGAGAACTTTTCTGTGCTCACATACTTTGTCAATGAATTTGCAACATTCTTCAAAGTGTCAACCTTTTCTAGAAACACCTTCTTTTCTTCAACCATGTCTCTCACAAAGTGATACTGAACATCAATATGCTTTGTCTTAGAATGATAAGCTGGGTTCTTTGCCAAGAAGATTGCACTCTGACTGTCACAATATAATATCACTGCTTGTTGTACCAACCCAATACCTGAACACAATCTCTGTAACCATACTGCTTCCTTGCTTGCATGAGTGGCTACCATGTATTCAATTTCTGTAGTTGAGAGTGCCACTACAACTTGTCTTTTACTCATCCAACTAATTGCTCCTCCAAATAGGTTAAACACATGCCTACTTGTAGATTTTCTGTGATCCAGATCTCCAACCTAGTCTTCATCAACAAAGCCATGTATGTCCACCACTATGTCCAATCCCGATCTTCCTTGGTAGTACAATCCATAATTGGTAGTGCCATGCAAATACCTGAAGACCCTCTTTATTGTTGTCCAATTCTCCTTCCATGGTTTTGACATATACCTGCTCAAAACTATCATTGCATGTGCAATGTTTGGTCTAGTACAAACCATTGCATACATCAAACTACCAACTACAATGGCATACAGAACATGGGACATGTCCTCTTCTTCTTCCTGTGTCTCGGGACACTGATCTGCAGATAAATTTACACTTATAGGAATAAGAACCTTGACCGGTTTACTTCCATGCATATTAAACCTCTGCAATATTGTCTCAACATGTTTCCTCTTATTCAACCATAGTTTCCTGTTTGTACAATATATTTTAATCTCCATTCCCAGAATGAAGTTAGCATCACTAATCTCCTTCATGTCAATTTGGAGGATAGCTGTGATTTCACCTTCTTGATAAAATCCATGTTATTTCCTACCAGCAACATGTCATCAACATACAACACTACATAAATGAAGTGATTACCAACCTGCTTGGAATATACACACTGATCATCCCTGCTTCTCACAAATCCCAATCCAAGGATGTATGTGTCAAAATTTTGGTACCACATCCTAGGTGATTGCTTCAGACCACATAGTGACTTATTTAGCTTACAAACCAACTTGTTCTTTCCCTTCACTACAAAGCCTTCTGGCTGCTTCATGTAGATTTCTTCTTTCAGATCCCCATGTAGGAATGTTGTCTTCACATCCATTTGTTCCACTTCAATATCAAAAGAACCAAAAATAGATAAAAGAAATATAATAGAAGTTAACTTGGCAACAAGAGAAAAAATTTCATCAAAGTCAATTCCCTCTACCCGGGAAAAACCTTTTGCTACTAACCGAGCTTTGTATTTCTCCACTTTTGCTTATGCATTAAAATTCTTCTTAAACAACCATTTGCTACCAACATATTTTCTTCTAGCTGACAACTCAACTGTATCCCATGCCTCATTTTTATCCAAGGCATCCATTTCTTCAACCATGGCCTTCTTCCAGAGTTTACTATCCTCTGAATTCACTGCTTCCCTGATAGTTCTGGGATCATCATTAGTAATAGATAAAGAAAAATTAGAACAAAAATCAGGTGGACTATACCTTTCTGGTTGCCTTCTTTCCCTCACTGATATCCTCAATACTAGGGTATGAGGTTCTTCTTCTTCTGCTTCATCTTGTTCAGATGATTCAGATTTTGCATCATCCAACTCAAACTCTATTTTCTCAGGTTCTTTTGGCCTTGGTAGGAATTCCTATTTGGAAACATCTTTTACCTCTCTGAAAACAACATCTCGACTATAAACAGTCTTCTTGGTTTATGGGTTCCAAAGCTTATAACCTTTCACACCATCTTTATAACTAATAAAGATACACTTTTCATCTTTTTTTATCTAGCTTACTCCTATTTTCCTTTGGAACATGTACAAAAGCATCAAAACCAAACACTCTAAGATGTTCAAGAGAGGGTTTCTTTCCAGTCCATACCTCGTGTGGAGTTTTATCATCCAACATTGATGAGGGTGATCAATTGACCAAGTAACATGTTGTACCCACTGCCTCTGCCCATAATTTTTGTCCTAACTCGACACCGCTGAGCATGCTCCTTGCTTTTTCCATCAGTGTCTTGTTCATCCTTTCTGTAACTCCATTCTAATGAGGTGTGTATGGATTAGTCTTCTGCCTTGCTATACCACACTTCTTACATAATTATTTGAATTCATTTCCATAGAATTCTCCACCATTATCTATCCTCAATACCTTTATTTTCTTCTCTATCTGATTTTCTATGAGAGCCTTACACTCTTTAAATTTATCAAATACCTCGGATTTATTTCTAAGAAAATAAATCCATGTGTTCCTTGAGAAATCATCTATGAATGAAACATAATACACAGATTTACCTAGTGATGGAATAGGCATAGGTCCAAACACATCACTGTGTATCAACTCTAACATCCCCTTTGCTCTTGTAGCACCAGATGGGAATCTTACTGGATTTTGTTTTCCATATATGCAATGTTCACAAAAATCAAAATCCAGAGTGCAATTAGACATACCTTCAACCATACCTTTACTATGTAGTGTTCGAAGGCCCTTTTCTCCAATATACCCCAGTCTTTGATGCCACAACATGGTCTTCTTTCCAAGGACAGTATTGGTCTTGTCTTCTATATTTTTCCACTCAAGTACAACATAAATGTTACACCCATTAGTATAAGTGCTTCCCATCCACTTGTACAGAGTTCCACACCAAACTCCCCTCATCAACACCATTGCTCCTCATACCATCTTGCAAGTTCCCTTTCCCAATACAGTATCCACTCCTGCATCTTCCAACTTTTTTACAGATATTAGGCTCCTGGCTAGTTTTGGAATGTGCAAAACCCTAGGGAGAGTTCTAATCCTTCCATCTTTTAGCAACAAATTAACCCTTCCACATCCCATGATTTTGGTTGTTGAGTCATCTCCTAGGAATACATCACCACCATCGTATTTTTCACATTCACAGAACCACTCCATGTGAGGATTCATATGGTATGACACACCTGAGTTGATCAACCATACATCACGATCTGCATGTGTACCTGTAGATGCCAGGTAAACATCACCTCCTTCTTCAGTGGAGGTTTTTGCCTTTGTGGAAGAGGTACTATCAGATCCCTTTGGTTTATCAACCTTCTTCGACTTTCAATATTTCTTATAATGCCATGTTTTACCACACTTCCAACATTTCCTCAAAGATTTTCCTGGAGATTTATATCTACATGTAGATTTAGATATCCCCCCCGAAGACTTACCAAGATTCTTGTCCTGAGTACAAACTGTTACAAATAAAGCATCTGTGCTATGACCATCCATGCTTTTCCACCTCATCTCTTCAAATAACAAGGATGCAACTACATCCTCATACTTCAATGTATATTGAGTGGTACTACCAATTGCTACAACCAGATTATCCCAAGAGTCTGGCAAAAAACATAACAAAGTAATACACTTATCTTCTTCTGCAATCATAATATTAACAGAGATAAGTTGACTTACCAGAGTATTAAAGGTATTTAGACGTTCTATCACATAATCTCAATCTTCCATCCTAAGATGATACAACTTCTTTTGAAGAAACAACTTGTTTACCAGGGACTTTGATTGATATAAATTCCCTAACTTATCCCATAGTTCCTTGGCTATAGATTGTCCCGAGACATTCAACAACATCGAATCTGCCAGGCATAGTCGAATGGTACTCCTTTCTCTTCTATCCAACTTCTCCCAATCTTCATTCGACATACCAGTAGGTTGTGTACCAAGATCCACAACGATCCATTGTTCTTTGTCTACAAGAAGGTCCTCCATCTTGAGATTCCATAGCTCAAAGTTTTTACCGTTGAACTTCTCTATCTCGATTCTAGAAGAGATTTCCATTCCTCTTTCTACACTCGAATAACCACTACAAAATCTCCCACTAAACCCAAGTTTATCACAGACCTAAGATAAACTTGATCTATCAAGACCGAGCGAAACCCTCAACAACAAAGGCATCCCTCTGGAGCCAAAAACGAGTTATGATACCACATGTAAGTTTTAAACCCGTGAAGTAAAGAAATGCATATAGATTCTTAAGCAAAACATAAATTAATCAATGGATCATACACATAGTATACAAAGATTTACACTGGAAACCCTTAACTGGGAGAAAACTAGCCTTCCTTGGTGTCGCACCTTTCAACTCTTCATTGTATTAATTTCACCACTCACCATACAATATATAAAAAAAAAATTAGTTATTTCGTAGCTACCAAAACCCTAATCCATTAATCTGGGATTAATTTAGAAAACCGCTAAAAAGATCAAAATCCGCTAAAATAGCAAAAACCACCTAAAAAAAAAATTTTGGGGCACTGCCTCGGAGTCGAACACTGTGCATAACTAGGGGGGGGCATACCTGCCCCCCCCCAGGAAGCGCCCGACACACATGACACAATGAGTGAAGGAAGTTGGGATCATCAGACTCAGTTGTCGAATCTGACGCGCCCACACACACACATATGTGTAAAGAATATAACACATACCCAACAGTTGGCCCTTAGGAAAAGGTGGAGAATCCCATGATTTCCTCTAACAAGACTGGAAATCCCCCATAGTGAGACACAAAGCACCATGGAACCCCCTAACCAAGGCCAGAGGAGCATTGGTTCCCCCTCATCCTGGGTAAGGGAGTGCCACCCTTCTAAAATGCTAAAAAATGGTCGAAATTTCTAAGAAAAAGGCATAGTTCCGGGCCCCAAATGGTTGGTTTCTTCTTCCAAACTGACTTAGGGATTGTGGAAAATGTATTTCATGGTGTCAAGGGGTTTCAAGAATCAACAAAGTGAATGCACACTTGGTAAGGTGCATACGACACTGGCGACAGTGCACACGACACTTAATAAGGTGCATACGTCACTTTGCGACACTTAGGGTGTGACATTTTGATGTGTAACAGATGCCCCCTAAAGTGTGAGGTTAGAAGAGAAATTGATGGCTGAAACACTTTACAAATTATTCAATGCAAGGGTGCTAGCGTAGGAGAACCTGACAGAAGTTGCAAACAATCATCAGTCAGTACATATATATGTTCCATTTTCTAGGGAGACACGCCAATGATCTGAATACAAGATGACTCAAAGCATGGTCGTTGATCAATACACTATGGATCCATGAGAATAATGACTAAGGATATGGCCACTAGAGATACAATGTGGATACATACCTCCATGACATGAACTGATCGCAGCCATGAAAAATACACAGTGGAGCTACAAGATGAAAAAACATAGACATGAATCATTACAATGTGGATCTATGTGACATTATACATATAAGTAAGATTTCTAGCATGGTGATTATACTGAAACCTTTTACATGTTCAAATGATCTCCATCGCAGCCTGGGAAAATAACATAACAAAGAGAGCACCCAACTGAGGGTCTTCATCTCGATCCTGACACGGTATGAATCTAGCCATGTGAATGAATGACTTGATGTCAAACATGGTAGAAACCACTTGATTACCATCATTGAGGTATACCATTAACAAGTGTGAATGAAATCACTAATGATGACAATGAATCCCAAGGTACCTTTAGTGGATTCCAGCGAATGCGAATAAATGAGCTAAGGTCGAACATTCATGGAATCATCTGATCAGAGGTCAATGATGTAAACCTACCATTGGAAGTGAAGAGGCTTTCCATTGAGGCATGCAGGTTCCAAGGTACTAACTAGTTTCTAAATCTAATTCCCAGATAATGTGTTGAAGTCAACATGAAAAGACTCATCGAAGGAGGGCCATGATGTATCATCGAGAAGAAACTAACATAGGGAAGTGATGTAAGATGGTGGATTGAATGAGTATGGACTGACACACGAAATGGAAACTGGTAATACTAAAGATGAATGGTTTGAAGTGAAAATTCCCTTGAACATAGTGAGGCACGACAAGTGACTTGGAAACATTGAATCTGTTGATATTATGGTAGTTGCGGGAGGTATTTACCTCCACGTGTAAACCTGATGATGATAGAATACTCTGGGAAGCAAGAAGAAACCTTAATGAGTTGGCTAATAACCCTAGAAGACTTGTCGGCTCAAGAAGATAATTAGCCTCCAAGAGAAGAAGTCGGCTAGAAATAATAATATATACTAAACAGATATATACCTAGAATAAGAAGTCGGCCTAGGTAGTTAGCCAGAATTAGTATAAATATAGGAGGCCAGTTCTCATTTTGGCAGGCAGTCTCAGTATTGCAGAGCAACACTTGTGCGCACTGTAGTTGCCCAGTTTTTACACAGGTTTGGAGGAGAGTTGTCATTGCAGCTAGCAGTTACACTTGGATTATCTCTTGTCTAGGGTTTGGACTATCTGATCAACTCTTATTGGTGCGTTATCCTTGGGGAAAGGTGCGCTACCCTTTGTTTGGCTATCTAGCCTAGGGTTTTCTTCTGGAGTGATTCTCTGTTAAGGTTAAGGTGCTTGGAGGGTGGCTTCGGCCTATGGTTGGGTGACAAGGGTGTTGCGCCTCTTTTGTAAACTAAATAAGCAAAACATAGGTGCTTACAAGCTTAGTTGGGTTAGCTAAGCAAGACAACAGTAAAGGAAAGGGTTAGAGAAAGAAACATAAAAGAACAAACTAAGAATTAAACTAAGAAATAAAAGAACAACTAAACTATTGAGCATAAGGACATAAGAACAAAAAACCAATAAGACTCATGTCACCAATGGCAAGGATTATATTAGTGAAAATAAAACACCAAGAAGAAAGAGGATTTTGGGTCCCTTCTTCCTCCAAGGGAGGGCTCTTGGACCCCCACAACTAAGCTCTTCTTACAACTTTGAAAGAAATGGTGAAAGAATACCAAGCTAATCCACTCAAGAGGTGAGATGGATTGCCCAAATGTAATGATGCTAGTATGCTCTTGATGAGAAAAGAGGGTTCCCCAAGAGAATAGCAACAACGTAACCTTGCAAATGAATTCCTTGAAAATGTAGTGCACCCATGGCCTTATTTTATAGCACCTCTTTGAGTTATTGTGCAACCAGCTTTTAGTGTGAAAAGGGGTTGTTTAGGGCATTTTTAGGTCTTTGACCAGCCACCCAGTCGAATCCAGCCGAGATTTGGGTGTCAAATCAACTTGGAAGCTGAACTAGAAGTGGGTGGGAGGCCGACCAATCTCATAAATGCGTCATTCTCAGGCATGCGCGGCTTTTAGCAACCATAGTCATGCATCGTGTGCATGTGCACTTTTCATGCGTTTCTGTCTTGCGCATGTGCACGCGCGCCCTGTGTAATCATAGCGCACCTTAAGTTTATAACTAGTTGTATAGTTTTGGACCTTTTGGAAATGATTTTGTGGTAATTTTGGTCCATGGGTGACCTCATAACTGTTTAAATATGTTGGATTCCTGTAACCATCTGCAGACAAAATTTCAATGATAACAAAGGGTATTGTCAATGGTAAAACGAGCACAATCCTTCATATTCTAACAGAATCGATGAGTACCAAGAACATAATGTGATGGCAATAAGAACTATCTTTGACTGAAATGAAAAAGTATGATGACACATGGAATTGCTATGAAACAGAGACAAACATATTACCCAACTGTAAGATGAGACACAAACAAGTGCCATGTTCAACGACGACGATAGTTGTCATAAAGGATTCCAAAAAACTAGACTCACTTCCTTAAATCCCCCCCCCCCATCATGATTGATGAGTACCTCTTTCTTTTTTAAGGATCTTAAGGAGGATAACAAATGCTCAATATAGCTTATCCTTCGTATGAGTCCCTCGACATATGTTTAACGAACTTGAGGAAGGAGGGGTTCAGTCCTGTATGGGTCCTAGAGATTGGACTCACATAGGTCCTTCGATGCATAGTTTTACGAGCCCAAATAAGGTAAAATCAATGGTTTTTCATGTTTAGAGAGTCTGAAAAGAACTTAAAGATGACTCCATGGATGATTTTTTTGTAAATTTAGTTTCCCAAGCTCGAAAAAAGTGTAAAACAATACAGGGGAGAACTCTTATAGTCATGCTTGACTAGAGTATTCATTTTTCGTAATTAGTCTCGCGAGGCCAAAAAAGAGATAAAATACCACTCGAAAGATGCCATTTCAAACCTTTTAACGAGTGTGAAAGGAAGTAAGCTCACTCGACAATGTTTTCCTGTTTAGGGACTCTGGAAAGAGGTTGAAAGAGACTCCAAAGAGTTCATTTTTCATATAGATTTTACGAGTCCAAAAAAAGAGATAAAAGTATACTCGGTAACCTATTCTCATGTTTTAACAAGCACGAGAAAGAACAAAGACTGAGCTTGGTAACCTATTCTCATGTATTTATGATCATGAAAAAGAACAAATACTAATCTCGTTCTAGAAAAAACTACTACGTTACGATGGGAATGACCCCCAAGTAAGGATCACTTCTAGCAGTGTGTTTCTCTAGAGGTATTTTTCCCCGAGTTTATTTGATAGAAGCTAGTATCTTCGCTCGAGCATGATGTCCAGAAAGTGGATACCTACCCCTAAAAAATTCTTTCCTCTGGTGACTCTTCTTCTTTCCTCATTTAGACATCTAGTTACAAAAATGAATATTTTCACTAGGCGGAGGAAAATAAGCTTCAAGTATTCGATCCAGAGTGAGACTTGATTCAAATGGAGGGGGGCCTGTTTCATTTTTTAACGAGCTTGAAAGAGATATTGAACTATGTTTGTAAGCGTCTGTTTCATTTTTTAACGAGCTTGGCACATGAAAAGAACTATGCTCGTTATGACCATATACTACCAAAGGATCAAGTGATTCTAGGGATTGTCACACTTGAGTCGAAATCATATTTAACATGGAAACCTATGGGGTGGCAGGAGCAGGTAAATGAAAACTCTCGTGAGGGAGGAAATTTAAGGATACCTACTCCTATACTCTAAATACTAGACTGTCCTAGAAAAGGGACATTATTTGTTGCAATAATGTGGAGATATGGAGTTATATAGTCTAGTTGGTCGATAGTGATAGTTTTTTCTTGATGGGGAAATCGTAAAATACAAAACACCGAAGATGTGATGGTAGTCATCGCATAGAACCAACTATGACCAAGTAATAAATTGTAATCCAGGGGAACATCAACTACTTCTATATCGACTGAAATAGTTTTACCGTTCAATGTCACAACAAAAGATTGCAAGAGTCCTTGAGGTTGGAAGCCACGTCCATCAAACAATTTCAAGGTGGTAGGAGACGGGGCAAGTTTAGGAGAACCAAGGGCTCTCCAACAAGGCAAAGACATGGCATAGGTGGAAGATTCCTCATCCAAAATAGTGTGATGGATGTTCTTTCCACCAACCAAAATTTGAATTTGGAATGCTAAGAGGTGAGAGAGCCTCTCCTTAGAATAGTCCAGATTAAATGTAATTAAATTTGACTACTCAAGATCCATAGCTCCAATGTATGACAACAAGGTTCTAAGTTGACTTGGATAGTGTTGTAGAATTTTGAGGGATAACATAACATAAGGTGCCTGGGCCAAATCTTCAACGATATTGTAGTTTTGGGTAGCACAAACATTTGGATTAATTTTCTCTTTTTGAATTACGCTCTTGGGCGGGTGAAACACTGCGTCAAAAATTGGCTTCTCAATCTGAAGAGGATTGGAAGATGGAGGAGGAGTGGATGTGGAGAGTTGATCGACATCCTTTCCATTAGCATGATCACCTAGAGTAGTATCATAAGTATTTGATCGAGTCATTACATTAACTGCCTTAAACATGTACACCTAAGAGGCGCTTGTGGAAGAATCCCCATGGTGGGAATGACTTGTGTTTCCCCCTTGAGGAGGGGTAGGGTTTTGTGCAACTAGATGTTATATCTGAACTAGTTGGGAGGTACCCTTCAGAAATTTAGTGACAACCTCACGATGAGGGAAATCTTTTTTGTAGTGGTAGTCCTCACAGATCATGCAAGGAAACTTAGCCTTCCTCTTCATTTGAGTATCAACAATGTTTGTAGTATCCCGCTGGTTAGAATATTTATTGGATTTACCCTTATTTTTCTTCTTACCTCTGGTTGGTGAGATGAAGTGGATTGGAATACATTCACCTTGAAGGTTTGAGCAGGAGCATAAGTAGTTGTGGTGTTTGGAACAAAAGATGGTTCTGGAGTAAGTGTTGTCAGATTGTTTGACGGACGAGGAGCATTAGGGATCATATCATAAAGTGTGTCGGACTAAGAATACACCAAGTCCAAATACTGCACATGGATGATAGTCCATTCCCCAGTAACAACATTTCCCATAGCAACATCATGGGAAATGGGAGGTAAGAGCGACTTTGTAAACCAATCCATGAGGAGTTGGTTTGGAATTGGAGCCTTAATCAACCATCTTCATCGTCTCCACTCATGAATATCATCAGATATGTGAGTGGAAGAGGATTTCTAGAGTGAGGTCAAAAGTTCTGTACTGGTCTCGTATCGTATAGGAAACTGAAAATGTGTCAGAAAATCCATGGTAAGAGAATTAAAGTCGACAAAGGAGTTACGCAGAAGCTCAATATACCATTTTGCTGCTGCACCTGTACATTTTCTCTGAAAAATTCTAAGACAGATGGAATCGTCCATCAACGAGTTGGAAGAACACCATAAATGGAAAGTCATAACATGATTGCTAGGATATTCCTCAGGTTTTTCGTCGAATTTTGGGATGTTGAACAGTAATTTGGCAGGGATGGCGGGCCAAAACGGGGCATGTTGAATGGGATCGTTTGTTAAACGTGATAGATCTGACAGATATAATGTAGCCAAGAATGGAAGCTATCAGTTAGTGTGTGGATACTAGTGGTAACCATATGCATGGAAAAACCAGTAGGACTAAATCCAGGTTACGACAAGATAGAAAAACTAAATGGCCCTCCCATATATGGTGGTTGCCTAGGTTGTCCACCCATGAAAGGTGGTTGTCCTGATTGTCAACCCATGAAATGTGGTTTCCCTAGTTGTCCACCCATGTACTGTGACTAAACAGATGGAACTCCTATGTATGACGACTAACTTGTTGGTCCCCCAATGTATGGTGGTTGAAGGGTTTGTTGTGTCAGAATCACGAGGTTAACGGATTGATAAGGAAAAGTTTCTTGCTGAGAAATTTCCGCTGGATTGGGTTGACCCCACAAAGGGTTAGAAACTCCTGGAAATGGTTGTCCAGGATACATGCCAGTGGTATTAGGGATATAAGGACTTGCAGGAGTGGCTTGGTCCCAGGCTTGTTGATGTTGCAACCACGTAGGTTCCCCCCCAGTAAAAAGTTTCACTGCAACTAAACCTCCCATTGAAGATTGAACTCCAATGCAGGGTGAAATCATATACAATGGTTGAGATGGAGGATAAGTAGCTTGTGTAACCGTGGTTGTGTGAAAGAATTGACTACCTACCATCTGACCAATGGAATGACCAAGTAAAGCACTTGGAGTGTGCATGTGTGGAAATAGTGAAGAAGAATTATTACTTGACCCATGTTCAAAGGGAGATGTGTGCGCAAGTTGTTCAGTTGGGGTCACCTGGGTCACATATGTTTCTGGTAAAGAAGAAGCACCAACAGTAGCAACTTCAGGAGTTGTGAAAAAGATAAATTCTCAAGTCCTTCGGGAAAACCAAAAGATGATGGGTTCACGCCAAAAAATTGTGTACTGGTTCAACCGAGCGGTCATTTGTAAGAAGAATAAGCATCAAAATATCTCATGGATGGTGGATCAATGAGTGTCAGGCCAAGTGGATCAATAAAAAGAGGAGTCACATAAGATGCAAGGATTTCTATGAAGGTTGTGACCGACTCTTCTACGTGATGGCCACTTCTAGGAGCTATGCTCTCTGTCTCAAAAGTTTGATCTCCGATCAATTTCTTCGTAAGAAACATTGTGTCGAGGTTCATGAATGTCAGGTTCCATACCTTTTATATTGTGAAATCTCTGATCCTAAGGTCGACTACAAAATTCAAATAAACAAACTCTTAATAAAACTAAAATCAATCAACCAAGCAAAAACAAGCTTAAGGATCTTGTGAAGATGGGATATCAAGCCGCCAATGAATAAGGGAGAAGCAGTTACCCCGACCTCCACGTAACAACCCTTCTCGGTGCAAGAAACCCTCGCTTTCGTGAGATCACCCTCCAAGGGTACTGAAAGTGTGATATGACATCTTCCCCAGGTACTGTGGGAATCCCCCCAGAGTCACCTCTATAGATACCTAGGAAAGGCCACTAAGGTTACCAACTTGTAGTCAGCCTCTGGGCGAGTACAACTGATAGTCGAGACTGAACGTATGGGAATGATATCAAACTTTGAAATTCTTCCAGAGGACTGAGGAAAAGTGGAAAAGTATACTCTAGGGGACCCCGAATGGATTCGAATTTCACGAAGTACCGAGACCAAATGAATCAGTGACACTTTAGGAAAAACCCCCGGTATACGATATGTCTGTTATGATTGGTCAAGCTTTGGAGGGGTAATCTCCACCGCTCTTTCGCACGTGACCTTGTGTTTAGACCCTGTGTGAGAGGGGGTTCTCGACTATTCTTATACAAAAGTGTGATTTGTACGCTCTTTAGTGCTCTACAGTCTGTTTAGTAGTCTTGGACAATTTACTCACTTTTCCTAGTCCAATGACCCTAATAATGTGCTATTGTTGGTGTGCTAAAACAACAAAATGTTCTAGTTGATTTTATTAGTGTGTGGTTGATTTTAATGTCTTTTAACTCAAAGGTTCACGGAGATAAAACTAATGATGTGTGAGAGACTCAACTCCAATAGAATGCAAAAGAATGAGATGTAGTTTGTTCTTTTCAATGAATTCTATGTATGGGAAGGCAAAGAGTTATATTCTTATAAACACAAGAAAGAACTCAAAAATATGCAACTTTCTATTTCTGATATCAAAATGATGCCAAAATACCAAGAAAATGTTCCCGAAAACCGAAATGCACATGCAAACCTATCTCTTTTTCCAAACATGTACCAAAAGAAATTTCCTAAAGAATGCAAAAAATTATTTGTTCGATTATGTAGACAAGGAGATATGCAAACTTTTATGCTTTTTAACTTTCAAATGGAATGAAATAGATCTATGTTTGACATAAAGAAATACAAGCTAAAAAAGCAATCAAGCAAAGCACACTCAAAATGATGAGAACTGAAAGAAACAAATTGTGAGATAACTTGTTCAATCAAGGATTCAAAAATGTGAAAGCGAAAGAAGACAAACACTCATGAAAATCCTAAAAAAATGAGCAGTAAGAAACAACATTCAAGGTTGGGTTGTGGCAAACAAGAGAGTTATAATCATCCAGAAAAGAGATATGTTTCAATGAAGATGAAAAGGCTAAATACCAAGCAACCTTTGCAAACCCTAGTTGATGAATATGTTGATTAAGGTTGGTTGTCATTGATGTCAACCCTTGAAGAAAGACCCGTAGCACAAAGGTTTGGGTAGTGGACCCAATAGTGTTTGATGTAAATATGACTCATTATTGTTTTTTCATGGTTGATAAGAAGTAAATATGGATGAACTCCAAAGTGGTCCCCTTATGGTGAAAGCCCTCGTGGAAAGATGCTTTGTGGAGTAAGAGAACCCATGATTAATTGTGGAATAATGAGATTAATGAAAGTGAATTTGTCAGGGAAAATACCCTAGATGGATAGTTCTTGTGATGTCATTTCCGGTGGTATGTGGAACGTCACATAATTCCTCACGGTTAGAGAGTTACGACCATGAGAAGTTGGAGACCCCAGGTTTGGGTAATGGACCCAAGTTTGTTTGATGGGTAATGGTATGAGTTATGATATATTTTCAGATAATAATATTCTATATGGATAGTACATGTCATGTCATTTCTAGTGGTATGTGGAACGTCACATAACTTCTCACGGTTTAAGAGTTATGGCCTTACGAAGCTGGAGGACCCTCATATGTCATATAGAAGCCCCAAAAGGTCAAAGTAATCAAAGTGGTTTAAGAGATTTTAAAAGGTAAATAATAAAGTGAAGTGATGAGTGTATTATAATTCAAAGTGAATACAAAATAAATTATTTCCATAATAATTTTAATGGAGAAATTAGAAGTGGACCCAACCCTAAAATAAGGAAAGTGGGGCCAAGTGACCTAGAAGATGTTTTTACGGAAGCTACTTGGAGAGTATAAATAAGAGGCAAGGCTCTCTCATTTTAATCAAACTTGAGCATATTGAATATCTATAGGTTTTTGAGGTATAAAAATGATACGTAAGCCGAAATTCTGAGGAAAGTGAAGAAAAGAAGGCCGAAATGCAAGGAAGGATAAATTCTTTTGATGGTGCTTTCTAAGGTATGTTATTTTCAGGTCATCTCACCATTTTCTATACAACCTTTTTTTATATAATGATTCAGATCCCGAAATTGCTATGCAAGTGAGAAAAAATATCCAAGTATCTGTGGTTAAAAATTCAACTTGTGGGTCGTTGTATTTTGGGAGTTACACTCTGTGGAAAATAGGGTTTTTGGCTAGTCCTGAAACTAGTCAAAATCATGTGTTTCGGGTAAAAACGTCATAACTTCTTCATAACAAATCCAAATTTTGTGAGACCAAATGTGTTGGTTAGGGTATAGTCTTTAGTATTCTCTATAATAGTTTCAGATCATTTCATCAAATATTTTGTGCGAGGAACGCTCTACAAGGTCGCTCTCTAGAATAAGCCAGAATTCAGCAAGGTATGCCATTTTTGCTATAACTCCTTTTATGAGAGGTTCCAAGTAGTGAAACTTGGAGGAATTGAAAAAAATACAATGAAGAATATTGTGTACCAGTTTAAGATATTTATACATTACAGGTTCAAAGTTATGATTACTTCAAGTTAGGGTTGTTGACTAATCCAAAACTAGGTATGTGAGACTAAAGAAAAGTTTGATGAAAATGCTAGTCTCTTGTTTTTAAAGTTAAAGAAGGTTTGCAGGAATGTGATCATATACACCAGGTCTATTACAGAGCTACGAATCATATTTGGATGATGAAATTGATGAGGTCTTTTGGTTGAGGTACATGTTGAGTACATGGTTGAGACAAGTAGTTGATGAATAGTTGACACATGATTGGTACATACTTGGTACATGGTTGGATGCACTTGTTTATGGTACATATTGATTACAGGTTGGTGCATGGTTGATTCACTTGTTTATAGTACAGGTTGACTACAGGTTGGTGCATGGTTGATGCACTTGTTTATGGTACAGGTTGATTACAGGTTGAGGTACAGGTTGATGCATGGTTGATGCATGGTTTAGATTTATTGATATAGGTTTACAACGGTATATCTCACAGTGATAGTGTGACAGTGGTTCCATCATTCTACTTCTACTTCAGGGTGGCAGGACGAGGCAAGGACAGGTGGTTGCAGCTGGAGAACATTGGGGGTTGTAGCCTCCTTCTGGTTGTAGCCAGAGATTTGGGGAGTTGGAGCTTCCCTCAGGTTGTAGCCTGAGAAACTAGTGGGTTGGAGCCTCCTTCCAGTTGCAGCTGGAAAACAAAGGAAGTTGGTGCTTCCAATGAATGTAATTCTTCAAGACATATAAGAAAAAACATTCTGTGGTTTTCTCCCAATTTGGGTTTCCACGTAAAACACTGGTGTACTGTGTATGTGTGTGATTGTTTATTTATTACTGCCCATTATGGGATAATAATTCTACATTGATATAACATTTGAAGAAAAAGGATTATAATTACATTATTATTGATTCACCCCCCATCCTAGTAATCCAACAATTGGTATTAGACCAGGTTTCTTCAGAAATCAGTTTAACCACTGAAAGGTAGATCATGGAGAGTACCAACTCGTATAAAAGTGGAATACCACAGTTTGATGGACAAAAGTATGCTTTTTGGAGCATAAGGATGAAGGCATATATATAGGCACAGGGATTTCAAGTTTGGCAATCAATTGTAGATGGATACAAAGCACTAACAGTTCCACCAACAAATGACAAAGCAATGAAACTTGGTGAGAATAATTCCAAAGCCATAAATGCACTTTTGAATGGTCTCAGTGATATGGTATTCACCAAAGTTGCACATTGTAAATTTGCTAAAGAGATTTGGGACAAGCTTCGAAATATTTATGAAGGATATTCAAAAGTCAAAACAACAAAGATTCAAACTTATAGAGCTCAGTTCGAACAACTAAAAATGAAGGAAGATGAAGATATCGCAACCTACTTCTTACGAGTCGATGAAATAGTGAATGCAATCATAGGATTGGAAGAAGAAATCAAAGAATCTGTAATTGTTCAAAATGTACTAAAATCTCTTCCTATAAGATTCAACCCTAAGATATCAGCACTAGAATAAATATCAGATCTAAACTCAATAAGCATGGATGAACTGCATGGAATCTTCACAGCATATGAGATGAGAACTGAACAAGAAAATCCAGATGTAAAAGAAGCAGCCTTCAAAGCATACAAAAGATCAAAGAAAAAGAAAAGGGAACAAGAAGAATATAGCAGCAGCAGGGACGTCTCGGAAGATGATGAAGAAGTGGCCAACTTCGTCAAAAGACTGGACAAGGGAACCAACGGTAGGTACAGAGGTAAGCTTCCTTTAATTTGTTTTAATTGTGATGGTATTGGTCATTTTGCTAACAAATGTCCTCATAAGAAAAAGAGAAACGATGAAGGTTACTCAAAAGGCAGACAAACATATAAA
>ML791039.1:983009-999864 GCA_009831015.1 Picea engelmannii
TGCAAAAATTCCTTAACTTTAAACAAAAAGAGACTAGCATTTACATCAAACTTTTCTTCAGTCTCACATGACTAGTTTTGGATTAGTCAACAACCCTAACTTGAAATAATCATAACTTTGTACCTGTAATGAATAAATATCTGAAATTGATACACAATGTTAGTCAGTGTGTTTTATACAATTTCTCTAGCTTTCACTACTTGGAACCTCTCAGAAAAGTAGCTATAGGAAAAATGACATACCTTGCTGAATTTTGGCTTATTCTAGAGACTGACCTTGTAGAGCGTGCCCCACATGGAATATATGTTGAATCGATCTGAAAATGTTACAAAACATACTAAAGATTGTATGCTAACCAAAACATTTTGTCTTACTGAATTTGGATCTGTTATGAAGAAGTTATGAAGTTTTTACCTGAAACACCTGTTTTTGACTAGTTTCAGGACTAGCCACAAACCCTATTTTCCATGGAGTGTAACTCCAAAAATGAAATGACCCACAAGTTGAATTTTTTACCACAGATACTTGGATATGTTTCCTCAATGGAATAGTAATTTCATGGTCTGAATCATTCTAGAAAAAAAATTATTGCAAAAATGGTGATATGACCTGTAAATAACATACCTTAGAAAGCATCATCAAAATAATTTATCATTCCTTGAATTCCGGCCTTCTTTTCTTCACCTTCCCTCAGAAATTTGGCTTAGATATCCTTTGGTTACCTTAGAAACCTATAGGTATTCAATATGCTCAAGTGTGATTTAAATGAGAGAGCCTTGCCTCTTATTTATACTTTCCAAGTAGCTTCCTTAAAAACATCTTCTAGGTCACTTTGCCCACTTTCCTTATTTTAATGTTAACCCACTTCTAATTTCTCCATTAAATTTATTATTTAAATAATTGATTTTGTATTCACTTTGAATTATAGTGCACTCATCACTTTACTTTATTATTTACCTTTAAAAACTCTTAAACCACTTTGACTGCTTTGACCTTCTGGGGCTTCTAGATGACATATGAGGGTCCTCCAACTTCGTAAGGCCGTAACTCTCAAACCGTGAGGAGTTATGTGACGTTCTACATACCACCAGAAATGGAATGACATGTACTATCAATATAGAATAGTATTACCTGAAAATATATCAAAACTCATACCGTTATCCATCAAACAAACTTGGGTCCATTACCTAAACCCGGGTTCTCCAACTTCTCATGGCCATAACTCTCTAACCATGAGGAGTAATGTGACGTTCCACATACCACCGGAAATGGCATGACAAAAACTATCCATATAGGATAGTTTCATGAACAAATTCACTGGCGTTCATCTCTTTATTCCACAAATAAGCATGGGTTCTCTAACCATACTTCTAGGATAACTTAATCCATAAAGTGTCTTCCCGTGAGGGCTTTCACCATAAGGGGACAACTTTGGAGTTCATCCATTTCTACTTATTATCAACCATGACAAGACAATAACGAGTTATATTTACATCAAACAATCTTGTGTCCATTACCCAACCTTTGTGCTACGAGGATTTCTTCAAGGGTTGACATCAATGACAACCAACCTTAATCAACAAGTATAACATTAACCAAGGCAATATTTTACTCCATATGCTTCGCACACTCACTATTTGCTACAAAGTTTGCAGAGATCTCCATCTACAATAGGTTATAAATGTCCTTCATGCATGTGGAAAGTATTTTCTCTTCAATTTCATCAGGACATCGAGCATTGTTTATTGGTTTTCATGTTCAAGATCGTGGAAGAAGCATTCATGATAGGTATCCTATTTTGTATTTTTTTTCTATATTAATTAATCTAAAATTTCTTGAGAGATTTGTGATGATATTCCAAGGTTCATTCTGCCATAAATGTGGGATATGCAATTGATTTGCCCTAATATCTTGGTTCAAATACCAAAGACATGCAATGTCAAGACTTTACATCTATATGTAATAAAGAACATGTACATGCAAAGAGAAGACTACTGCGAAATTCACCATTATAAACATGCATTATCATTTCTATGAGTGTGTTCTTATGACATATTTCTACAGATATGTGTTGCATGCACTCCTTTCACTACCCTAGGATTTCCATCTTCACTCTGGCTAGACATGGTTTCATTTATGCTAGGATCATAATTTTATCAAGCAACCAATGCAAGGCTTTGTTTCTTTTTTGTCTTGTGTGTGTCTATATAAGCCAATATAACATCATTAGGAATCCATTGGAAATTCTATGTTTCGGTTTTATGCCCACATGTATAATTGGGGCTATCTAGTTGCCAAAGATTAGTTTGACTTGGACTGCACAATGGATGGCCAAAATCTTGGCAAAAGTTCACAACCCCAATTATATTATGTGTGATATATTCAAATTTTAACAAAAGAGCACTAGACTTTTTGGCAAAGCTTCTAACGAAGTTTTTCACTGATACTTTCATACTTTATTTATGCCATTGTCTTCTCACAAAAACAAATTGATCATATTAGCATGATTTTTACCGTTCACATCGTTGTGTGAGATTTCCAATTAAGATTGTGTCAATGTCCAAATTGAAACACCATTAATAGTTTGGAGGCAAGGTGGAGCGACTAATTGAAAGTCTAACAACCATGTTTGTTTTTTACAAACACTTGGAAAATTGTATTATTCAAAAAAATTGTAGCCAAATCTCATAGTGAGGTGGTACATATAAGGTTGCTCATCATCTGGAGGATGTTTAGTAGTTACACACAACTTCATTATGAATGTCCAAAGCCCCTGACTATTCAAAACATACATAAGCCAAAGGGGATTTCCTTCCCTACTATCCATAATTAACATGGAAATTGCAGCTACTAGAGAGAGAAAAAAGAGACTACATATACTATACTAAGAGATAACAGTTTGAATCTAACATGAGATTTGAATAAATACTAGTTTAGAGGCGCTCCCTTGGGGCTACTCCTTTGGATCTTGCTTTCCCTGACGCTGATGCTGCGTGCTGAAGCTATCAGGACGGGTCAATTGTAGTTGAAGCCATGAGGGGCTAGGTAGCACGGATGACAAAGAATTTGTTGGCATGGTGACAAGTGGCATTCTAAGCTCTCATGATGAGGTTCCACGAGATGCTTCCAACCTTTCCAACCTATGAGCCTGTTGACGAAGGATACCCATGACTATGTTGTATTTTCATTGTTGGCTGGTCTCCTGCCTGCTAAAAGCCTCTGAGTGCTGGAGAAAGGAGGAAGATAGAGCAGAGATAAATTCTTCCAGATGTTTCAAGGTGAGATGAAATTCCCACGGCTCCCTTGAATCCATGAAATTGAAACTGTGGGACAAATGAACTAACCCCAAGACGAAACAAAGTCCACATATATGCGCAGAGGGAGACAAGCCCTTAGAAACTAGAGCCCCAAAGCTCAAGATGAAAGAACCCAAACTGTCGAAAAGAGAAAACCAAAGACACCTAGAACCCTTATCCAAAACATGAGACTGCCAATCTGAGTTATGATAATCCATGACCGTGGTAGAATGCAATATCCCACCTCTTCACAACATACTACTGACAATGCATTCATAAGATAGAGTGAGAGTGAGATGGGTTATGCAAGACATAACTGTTAGCCGTATCCATGCGATCTGAGCCTTTAAGATGAAGATCCTGGAGCGAATCACCATATGTAACAATGACGGGGGTGATGTGATGAGATCGAGAGAGTCACCCCATAAAAATATAGCATCACACCCCTTTTTTAATAAAATGAAAACAAATGGAATGAGGAAAGGGGTGACCATGAAGTCATGGGATGGCCTGGTCATTTAAGACAGAATTAACAAATATAACTCTTGCTTGATGTTGAGAAGCTTGATTAGCCCTTTCATCGGCTAAGCAATTGTGTTCACGGAGTATGTGGAACCACTCCGCTATTTCATTTTTTTCGCAAAGCATTCTGATCCTATCTATAATGACCATAAGGTGTTCATGTCAGCCGGAGAGGTCCTTGAAACCATATGTTTGATGATCACTAATCCCCTAAAATTTTGAGCTGCTTAATCTACAAACTCGCGACAACCTTGAGACCTTGGAAGAGAGCATAAGATTTTTCCCTATTATTAGACAATGAGCCAAGACTCCATTCATAGGAACATTCGATGGTTCCCTTGGGGTTGAGAATGACCCCTCCCGCACTTGCCGCCTCAGAAAAGTCTAACGACCATGTTAATAGGCTAAGGAAATTGAATAAGACAATAGCTATTATTTGGATAATATTTTTGTGTGATATTAGAAGTCAACAATTGTAACAATTGTAGCCAATGATAAAAGGTGTGAACTATGTTAATCAATTTATTATAAAATACAATATGAAGCCTCAATTTAGGATAACATGAAAAATATCAAAACTAATAATACAAATCTTATTAATACCAAAACCGTTAATGCATATCAAAATCGTGTGCCAAAAATTGTTTCTTTGATGTTATTAACCCAATTCATAAACTTAATAAATAATTAACTATAATCTTATAGATTTATACAAGAAATTAAACATATTATTAACCCATTACCAAAAATTGTTTAGACTTAATAAATCATTAACTATAATCTTAGAATTATACAAGAAATTAAACATATTATTAACCCATTATCCTATTCTTTTATATTTCATATTATTAATCTCATTATTGTGTGCTTTGGCTATTAACCCATTATCCTATTCTTTTATATTTCATATTATTAATCTCATTATTGTGTTCTTTGGCTTTTAACCCATTATCCTATTCTTTTATATTTCATATTATTAATCTCATTATTGTGTTCTTTGGCCCCAAAATCATTTCATCATTTCGGATGGAAGTTCCAACTCTTTTTCCAACCTTTAATTGGAAACAATTGTTTTTTATTTTCTTTATAATAAGATTAATTACTATAAACTCTGCCGGCCAAAATAATGTTGATTGAACCTATTTATAGTCCGTGACAGATAATGTTCATTAACCTCTTTATACTTATTATAGAATTTCTCTTCAATATACTCGTGCGGAGCATCAAAGTATTTATTAAATCTTTATTGTAGATTAAATTTATAAATGAGGTTCGATCGGTTGGTCCGGAGATTTCTTATATTAGCCGTCAATTCCCACTAAAGCATGTGTTATGTTTGGTTATATATGTGATGTGCTTAGTCTTCTAAAATAGTGGGGTGTCATAATCTCAAAAGCAAATGAGGCGTGGCAACGAATATAGTTACTAATTTCATTGTTAACCCCGATTTAAGATTTAATGATTAAGTGACTTAAATTATTTAAAATTTTGTTGTAAATTATTTGTAATTTTGTTGTGGATGGCTACATCACAAAATATTACGGCACTCCTTTTTATTAATTTTTTGAGGATTCGTTAGATATTTGTGTTTTTAGGATGAATGTTTCTTGTAATTTGGTAGTTATATGGGATTGGGAAAGTTTTGTTGGAATGTGTTTTCTTAAGTATATATAGAATCTAATTTTGTTATTATAATAAAATTACATTTTTTTGTTTGGGAAAAACTATTGGGAGAAACATATATTTACATAAAAAGAGGTAAAAACTCTTTTTTGATAAAATAACAAGTGCATATTAATAATGATTTTTTTTTTTTTTTTGGTGATGGCATGTTTAGAAAATTTACACCTTCAACTTGTTCACTTTGATTTTGTGTACCAGATTGTCAATGTTGCCTTCACTTGTTGGCATTTGTTGTTGATAGTGATTTAGTGGATGTTGTTATTGCCTTACACTTGTTTGCGAATATTGAAATATGGTATTACAAATGCCCAAAAACATAACATTATTATAAATTTGTGAGTTTATATCCATAATAATCCATGTATATAAACGATAGTTCTTAATAAAGATGTTGTGTAGGTACACGATATGCTCTCCTTTTTTAAAAAGCTACTCTCTGTTGTGGCCACAACAACCCTCCTTTTATCTTTTGCTTTTATAAGCCAAAGAAAATGAGTCCCCTACCAATCGTAACTCTAAAAGCCTAATCTACCCTTATTTCCAGCATACCTTATCATTCCATTACCCACAGAGATATTTGTTGTAGATACTTGATGATCACGTGCCTTTAAGGGGTCCTTTGTTGACTGCACATTACTAAGCCAATTTTTTTCCGATATCCCTTCGACTTTTGGGAATGTCACTTGGGAATCCTCTATTGAAATCCTTTTCATGATTGATTATTGTTTTGATACCTCAGAAATAGCATTGGTTGATCACCTCTTGCCTTATCTTACATCTGAGGTTAAGGTGGTAGCATCGATGTTTTAAGGTCACAAATTCTCTCAAAACAAAGTAAAAAATTGACATCCTTTAAACAGTATAAGAAATCATTAATACAAAATCAAGCAATGGGAAGAGAAATAAAGGCTAACCATGGTAACAAAGTAGCCTAAAATAAGCTTCTCAATTCCTTATCTCACAAATCTAGTAACCATTTCATTGGAACCATTGAAATTGTTGATGATATGTGAATGTTGGGATTGAAATTTAAAGTATTTTTTCTTTTAACTATCCTAATAATTGAAGCTTGATCTAATTCAAATTTCCTAGCTTCATCAAATCATCTATTTTCACTCTGATTTCATTTTAATAAAAAAATTTCTAATTCTGAACATAATATAATGAGCCATCCCGGTTGATTTACATTAGCTAATCTCAATAGAAGTAGATGTCCAACTTTCCTTCCTGACCACGAAGTTCGATACTTCATCCATGATCTTCAAGAGGATTAGAGGGGGGGCTAATTAATCTCTTATGCTCTTATACATTGCATTAGAAAAGCATGAATTATTTCTCTTGAACATGGATGCACTTCACAATTTCACATATTTTGCTCGTGTGAAGCATTCATGGTATTCACCTTTATGGTGTAAGGGATGAGTATAATCAAACAACATAACTTCTTCCCTCGGCTTGCGCATTAATTTCCCTATACCTGGTACTTATAACATGATGTAGTCATATGGGCATATAGAGTGTTAGATTAAGGGTGTGTGGGATTAAAGAAGCATATTGAGAGAAATGTTACTTTCCATCAATCTCCCGTAAGGGTGACCCATATTAGGATGTGTGATACCTTTTCTAGTTCCATCTTTCAAAGTGTAACTTACACCAATGCCATGATAGTTGAGATAGGAATTTTGATTTTGAAGAAATGCATGTGTATTGCTTAAAGGTTTTATATAAATATATGGAACTCATGCTAATTCTGTGTTTTATTTTTCACAGGGAATAGGAAAGCCTTGAATTGTAGGAGAAAAGAAAAGGACGACATAAGGAAAGATATTAAGTGCATGAGCTCAATGGATGCCTCACTCTCAAACTTCAAGCTTATGTAAATGATTGTTGAAAATGAAGAAAATCCAGATGTTGCGGATCTCAATTATGACGAAATATCAATGGAAGAATCATAACTTTCGCGTCTTAATTGGATTCTATTTTCATAATCTATCTTTAAAACCTGAGATGTGAAAGCGCTTGTGTAGTGTAGCTAAAGAGGTAATGGGGGGGGCGGCGGCGAAGGGCCCATAATGATAATAATGGAGGTCATTCAATGTAAGTTGGACTACATCCACTATAATATTAAATAAGGCCCACTATGGTAGTTAGATATATTAATGTGAACATAATAAATGTAAGAGGAATTCTTAGAAGGTTCCGCTTCTAGAAGGTTCTTCCTCTAGAATGTTCTTCCTCTAGAATGTTCTTAGGTGGTTGGTAGCACTATATAAAGGAGTTCAAGCAATGTCGTGGAAGTCAAGAAGAAGTATTGTATTTGGAGTGGTAGCTCATTAGGAGGTTTCAACCTCGAAGAGGCAAGTGAACATGAGTGGATCCCTTCCATAATAGGATTTATTGTATGGTGCTTCACTACCCTGAGGGTTTTCATAATAATAAGTGGAAGTTTGTCCATATTGTTTATTAGATCTATTATGATTTTTTTTGTATTCATATATTTGGTACTTAACAACTTGCTCCATTCCAATGAATCAAGAGGAATCGAGAAGATAAACACATATACATGTACCCATTCCCTATTAGTTCCCGGATTGCAGGATTGTGTTGCTAGTCGGTGTGATCATTTGTAACATTCCCGCAACTGACAAGCTAAAGGTCAGTGGGACTTTCCCTTTGTGGAGGCATCATAAAACTTGTTTGTGTAACTTTTCCGCAGTTTGCAGGCTGCAGCCCATGTGGAACCTCCCAAAAGGAAACTGACATTAATAGAGTATGTGTTCTCTTTGCGGCCTCACACTACAATGCCCTGTATTAGAAAAACACGTTGACCCTTTTATTTATATTGTTGTAAAACTTTTTGGGACCTAACTCGTGGAATTATCCAATTGGAACTGCTTGATGAATGGGTAGTGTAACCTTCCAACAACCTTGCAGGCCACAAACTGTGTGAGGGCATCTTTATGGGTTTCTCCAACTTGGGTGGTAAGAATTAACTTGATATCTTCGCAGCTCCATGGTTCACAACTCTATAACCCACAATTTCAAACCATGCAAAGTTAATCCCTCAAGCGTACATGTTGCATACCTTATCACCAGAATACTTATAGTTGAGATTAACTTCAAAAAACATATTGGGTACATGATTCACTGGATACTTGTTGATAAAAAAAATTGATCATTTAGATTTCCTGCTCTTGGGATAATAAAAAAAATTCCATATCAAAAGAAGGAAATTTTGAAATATTATTAGTTCATTGTGTAGCCCTCAGTCTCAACTTCGTCACCTATTTTTTCAGATTCAAAATCCGAGTTAGTGTGTTCAAGATATCCAGGTTTTTGTCTAATCGCCCAAAAAGACGCCTATTTTCCATGTGCAACATAACTAAATAATTCTTGGAACCATGATTATATTCTTGGAACCACGACAATTTTCTTGAAACCACACTTATTTTTCTTGGTTCCATATTTCTTGTTTCCATTTCTTATGTCTTCATTTCCATATCTCCCTATATTATCTCCACACTTCTTTCCATATATCTTGTTTCATACACTTACTTAGTCTCATTACACAGTCTCATTACACTCATGTGGGGATACCCCACATCCCCCCTTACCCCTTATCCTCTCACCCCAATCCACATTATCTTCTCCTTCCACACTTAACCAATTCTTTTATCCCTCTCACTCTCTCATACAGACCTCCTCCATGCAAACCTATTCTCCTCACCACCCCTCACTACCTTACTCTCTTCTCCCTCATGACCTATCACACTTAACCATTTTTTAATCCTTCCTCACTCTCTCATGCGGACCTACTCTCACTACACTTCCCCCTCACTTCCATTTTTTAATCCTTCCTCACTCCCTCATGTGGACCTACTCTCACTACACTTCCCCCTCACTTCTCATCCCTCACTCCACATCTCTACATCCATACTCCCTTATTTCTTCTTCCTCACCACCCTCCCTCCTTCCACTCTCTCGTTCACTTCCTTAACCTCTTAACCACTTTACATTAAGTTTCCTCCATTATTCAATAACCAATCAAATTAATCCATGTGCCAACCACTTATATAATGAAACATGTCAACCAATTATATAATGACACATGGCATCCAATGAGAACATGACACATGGCATCCTATGGAGGGATGACACATGACAGACATATGACACCATATAACTTGTGACATGTGGCAACAAATTGAGATATGACGCGTGGAAAATTATTGGCCTATCATGTGAGGACATGTGGCAAAATTTGGAGTGTTGACTCATGTTGACTGGGCATGGTGGAAAGATGATTGGGTATTTAAAATATTAATTAATTAATTAATTTCCCAGGGCTCAAATCCTTAAGTCACTATAGTCTTCTTTTTTCACACATTAAGTGTATAACACAATTTTAATTATATAGCATTAAAACACCCATACTCCCATACATGAGGGATACAAATTTTAACCAAAATGTCGAATTTCAAAAGGAAGAAGGCGAATTTGAACCAAGGGTCGAGATTGCCCGATGAAGATCCATCAACGATTGTTGAGCGTTAATCTTTTGAAGGCCATATCTCGAGATCCAGGAATCTAAATCGCGCAAACTATACCTCGTTGAAAATTTATTTCGATGAGGAAGAGGTTGGAACATGTTTCAAGGGGTGTAATTGACCATATTTTTCTCACAAATTGAAAGAATAGTCAACAACATTTTTATGCCTTGCTGATAAATCTGTTTGACAACTCAACTTCATGAGCTCATATCTTGAGATCCAGGAATCAAAATTGCACCCAGGAGGACTCATTGGAAAGATGAGATGATGACGATTGCATATAGACTGTTTCCCACAATTGAAAGGGAAAATATCTTACTCAAAATCAAAACACAATCCCCTTTTATTAAAGGAAGTCAAATTGAAAATTGAAAAATAAAGTTTATTAAATAAACTTTATTAAAGGAATAAGTGGGCCCTACTTGGAGGCAAGAATTTCAATGACATAAGTCATTAATAAAAATTCAATGAAACATTAATTAGAAGTGGTTTAATCCAAAAAGGAATCGTGGAAAGTTCTAGAAAGACAAACCCTAACTACTTCAAGAACATGGAAAGCATATTTTTTAAAAGGACAATACAAGGCATTATCAAGGGGTTGGTAGTCAGAGGTTTCTACAGTGGTGAAGAGTCTGGAAGAAGAAAATCTCTATTTTTCCAAGATTCTTTGTGCTAAAACTTTCCTCCCTACATGTTCTTCTTTCTGTTTCTTTCCATCAAATCTTTCATGTATTGTCAGATAAACATGAAGAATTGGGTCTGAGCAATTATATATCAAAAGTCTCCAATCATCTTGTAATATTTTATGTCCAGAGGAACAAGATCCATCCTTGTAAAAAGCCAATTGCAGTTTAATTATAGTTTATCAATTTGTCATTGAGATTGTTGAGGCTGTTGAGACAACTTTCTTTTCTTGACACTGCTAAATTTCTCACATGCAGGATATTATTACTGATTCCTCTACACATAGCTATTTTGAGGCATAACTTTACTGACCTCTCAAGACTTGATATTTTGAGCATGATATGTTTAAAGTGTTCCTATCATATTATTTATTAAGTTTTAATGATGCACTCTTATAAATTTCTCTGATGACATGTCCATCTTTGTTTTTCCATTCTTCTTGCAAATTCATAGCAGATTCCAAGTTCATTTTATCTTATAAGAAATAAAGAATGTTTGTTGAATGGAGACGCCAAAAAATTGTAGAAACAAAACTCTGTTGACACACTTCATCTTGTCTTTTCTTTAAATGATCTGATGTATATTTGTATACTTGTATATAAGGGTTTTACATTTGTATATATAGGTTTCTTGGAAGATATCTTAGGGTTTTCTCTTTAGCATTCACGCTTTACATTCATTGCAAAACCATACAAAGAATCTTCCAATCTTTCAACCAAAGAGGAGTACCACCTCTCTAAAAATGCAGGGGGATTCATATCCTCATGAGGTTGACCTTAAGACCGTAAAATTGAATTTTAGATCAACATAAATATGTTATGAGGTTGGTAAAACATCCCGCGAGCCTATTTACGTGTCTAGCAAGCCTATTTGCAGTATAATTACATCTCTTTAATTCTTCCTTCGCCAAGATTTGTGGTAAAATATTTTCAAAGGAAAAGGCCATTAAGTTGGTACCTCGTTCATCAGACATGAGAAAATTGCGAGAAATTGATTATAAGGGAAATAAAAGGAAGTATACAAGAAATGCAATAGAGTTAGATAAATGCAGGTCAAATCATGCTTAACTTAAAGAATTCATGTACTTTGATTTGAGAACTAATAATTGTCTCAACCTTTCAGGATTCAAAAAGAATAGTACAATAAATCGGGATGGAGGCGAAAGTTGATAATAATTTATAGAGTTGGACAAGTGATGCAGACCCCCCCTTCCTCCTGGGGTTGCACAACCTCCCAGTCTAGGATCTTTCAATCACTTGAGTCGAATCGACTCTTCGGGGCCCTAATGGAACCCAAATCAATTTTCACAGGTCCCCCTTTCTCCAAAGTGCAGGTTCTGCCAAAACTACAGGCTCTTTCTCGGCCCCTTTGAAGAAATTGAACAACATGCACTAGCTCTCTATGCTAGGACCCTTCCTCCATATGACCTCGGGTTGTGACCTGACACCTACTCAAAGGGCGCTTCAGGGTTTGAGCATTTTATATTCACCACTCACCAATTCTTCTGAACTTTGAATTGGCAAAGTTCCAACATGACGTGGGAGGGATGGATGATCCCTTCTCCCTTCCTAGATCAATGACCCACAGAAACTTCGGGCTTCGGTGCTTCGGCGAATTCCGAACCACTTCTCCACAAAACCTCTGGAGTGGAAAATCTCCGAAGTTCACAATCTGATGCCACGTGTCCTTGAGGAATTGATGGATCTGATTCACTTCGGGACTCCGGGCTTCGGCAGTTCCTGAGTCTTCACACACACAAACCTTCATAGTGAAATCCTTCCGAAGTGTTGGATCTTCTGACACGTGTCCTCCTCTATTCAATGATCACGAATGACTCCAACGCTTCAACCTTCAGGAGTTCTCAATCCACGCGACCCCACTTTCTTCGAAGTGGTTATCCTTTGAAATGAAGGATCCACTGACACCTGTCCTCTGTTGATGGATGACTTAGATGAACTTTGATGCTTTGACCTTCATGATTTCTTGCTCCACCCAACTCGATTTTCTCCTGGAGTGACTTTTCTCCAAAGTGGTAGATCTTCTGCCACGCGTCCTTTTCCAATGGACGATTGGGATGACTTTGGGACTTTGGCCTTCGAGAATCCTCACACCTTCACACTTTGAATCCTCTGAGGTTCTCCTGCTCCGGAGTGTAGGATCTGACGACACCTGTCACTTTGGATGATGGATGGTCCCGATCCACTTTGGGACTTTGGCGAGTCCGCTCTCCTGTGCACTTAAAAGGGGTTAAAGTCTCGTGCACATTACCTGGATCCAACGACTATTGGTCCGTCGCATTCAGATCCAATGGCTGGGATCTGTCTTTCTCCTATGCACGCTCCACCTATTATCTGGACGTAGGATTCAACGATCCAGATCTCTCCTTGTAGCTCAATCCAACGACTGTTGTCTCTCTTCCTTATAATCTTCTTCTTTGTCCCAAAATGGAAGTATTTGTAATAGTCAAAGGTTGTGGTCTTTGATCCTACTGTGAGCCCTGCTACTTGGGTCTTGACTTGCACTTGTGAAAATGCTATCTCTCCTTGAGATTTTCCAACTAAAGTGGAATTAGGCTTTGGTGCACACTTGCGCTAACAATATAGTCTGAAACTTGGACTATTTCCAGGCACACTCTTGCGCTGACTCTCCTGAGATTTTGAACTTGAAACAAGTTCACCTCTGCACACTCCTTGCGCTTAACTGAGCCTTCAGACATCATCTTCCAACAATTTGTTTAAGTGTTGGCCTAGTGCACTCCTTGCACATGTCTTCCTCTTGAATCCTGTCCTCTTTCAGGTTCAATAATGCACTCCTTACGCTCACTCAATGCACACTTGTAGATCTCCTCCATACAGTCTAAGAATTTTATTGTCTCCTTGCGCAAACTTGTGCTCACTTGATGCACTCCTTGTAGAGATTCTCCTCCAAAGTGTTCAATAACTTTGGTTTTCTAGAAATTCACCAATACTTCAGAAAAGTATTGCCTCTGTGCACTCCTTACACTTGCTCAAAGAACTCCTTTTTGAGCTTATAGAGTGTTAAACAATAATGTGGTGTCTTCTCCTTGACACTCTTCTCTTTGAAATCGAAACAGAATTCTCTTGTGCACACTTGCACCTGCTCAATACCCACCTAACAAAGCTCTACAAAGTATTTAGCAACTTTGTCTTCTGTGCCTCCTCTACACAGTTCTCCTCCAAGGTGTTCAGTAACCTTGAGGCTCTTCCTGATTTTGAGACTATCCTAGTGTGCCTACCTGGAATGTTCTCCTCTGAAGTCAAAGTAGCATTCAGATACACACTCATTACGTTGGGTCACAGAGTTCTCAATACTATGTCATTCACTCCTTTCACTTAGCCTAAAAGAACCCAGAACAACCCAGTAAAATCACAGACATATAGTGAAGTCTATCATGTCCCTGCAGATGAAACCTATCACATACATCTACAACATGTATTCATAAAAACATAGATGAAATTCATAAAACATAGGGAAACATACACAAAATCATATGCATGATTTTTTTTTTATCTCTGTATTAATATGAATGTCTATTACAATATGTGTAGGATCAGACTACAACAGAGTCTCAACTCTCTCTTCCTTCTCCTTCTCCTCAAATAATATGAATAATTGATTACAAGAATTTTACAAAAGAAGGGATCCTCAAGCCTTCCCTCCAAACTACACTAGTGGTGTCTAATCACCATCAAAATGCCTATCTATTGAGGCTTATTACAATAAATGAAAATCTAGTCTGAATTGGATCTAGATTAACCTACAACTAGCCATTAAAGGTGACCTTAACTACAACCTGTACAAAGGCATGACTCAGCTCTGCTCAAGCCTTACAACATTTAATAGAAAATTATTACATTGAATTTTTAAATTCAAGGGAAAATGAGAGGGATGGCGCCTCTCCCCTACTTGAATGCACGTTGAAGTGTTGAATAACTGGCACTTGCTGAGGTGGAAAGGATGCTCCTGCATCAACATGCGTTCATCACACCTAAGATGATTGGACAAAATGAAAAGATTACAGACCTTGACAACATATATGCTAATAACAACTAAAAGGTTTTCGATTAAGTAAAATAACACAAGGTTCGATACCAGAAGATTGTATAACCACCAGAAAATTAATGAAAAGAGAGGGAAAATCACCCACTCCAACAAGAAAGTTTGAATTTGATAGTGACATCATTTCTTCCCTCTCATCATTATATGATCCAGGTGGATATCGACGGCCACCCACCTATTCCACTTGCTCGAAAAACAGTTTTCCACCTTGGCAGTTTTTCGGGTTCCAAACTCCTGGGGCTGTTTTGAGGCCCTAAACGACATTTTTTGGGGATTTGGGGCCTAAGGGACTACTAAGGGAGCTTCTCTTGGCTAGTAGAAATTTTTTCTTCTCATTTAGACCTTTCCAATGGGCTATCTTGCGCCTAAAACAGAGATTGTCTGCAAAAGTTACAACCACGGGAAGTTGATGTACTAACTTACCCAAACGGGGCCCACATGACTTTTGGCACTTCTTCTCCTAGGGTTAGGTTTTTGGATTTCTAGGGTTTTTGGCATTCCTGTTTATTGTAAAAGGCCTTCAGAGCCTCATTGTAACCATATTCTTGTGAATGAGTGCAGTCATCACATCTCTTCTCAGAGATACACCACCACCATTCCAACAAGCTTGTTTTCCACTGCATTTTACAGTTTCAACTTATTTCCTTATTGAATAGAAAACCAATTTTACTGTATCTCTGTTATTTTGTGTTAAGAATATTTTAATAATCTGTATTCATTTATTTCTACTCATAAAATCCAGATCAGTGGTATCAAAGCGGTCTGTTCTTTTTCATCTTAATGCATGTCCCCAATGAGGTCAGGGTACAAAGAATTGGGTCTCGAGCTTGTTTCTCTTGAGGAAAAAATATCTCGGACACCCAAGCGACCTCTCATGGTAGGAGAAAATAAAGATGAATGGACAGGAGATCCTTTCAAAAAATTTCTTGAGGAATCCCTCACACAACAGAGGAATGAGATAATGGATAGTTTCATGCAAATCCTTCAGCGACTACCAACAAGAGACACATCTTCCTCAAGCGGAGGAGTCTCCCCCTTCAAGGTAAAAATCAACTTCTATATTCCTATATTTGAAGGTCAAATAGACACATATGTTTTAGAAAAGTGGTTGAATCTACTAGAAGGGTATTTTTCTGTCCATAACTTTTCGAATAGTGAAAAGATTAATTTTACGCTCCTCAAAGTCATTCCCCATGTCAAAGATTGGTGGGAAACTTTATATGAGCAAAAGGAAATATAGGAACCCTCATTATTTACAGTCATGACCACCTGATAATCCTTTAGGGATGCTATTAAGGAATAATACTACCCTGTCGGAAGTTATGACGACTTGTATACCAAATGGACCACATTGTGCCAAGAAATAGACAAAGCAGTGTCAGAGTTCACAAATATCTTCCATACCTTGCACACCAAGTTGGGCATCAAATATTCAGAGCGACATTTGGTTCTCAAGTATCTGTTAATGTTTATGTAATTATTATAGTTCTTTTCATTTCAATAGATAATAGAAACATAAGAACAAGATCATTGAGAAATACACATTCACAAGAGACACAACATTTATCTTGGGAAACCCTCTAGGGGAAGAAAACCCAACAAAACTTCCTTAATATAGATAGCTAATACAATGCCAAGAGATCTCTATGCTAAAATAGAAAGTCCTCTCCAAGATATGTGCCACTCTCTCTCTCCTTTTCCGGTAACAGATCAGAACTTGTCTCTCAAACTGAGCAAGTGAGTTGTGATCAAATGAGGTGCTAGCCTCCTTTATTTATACAAGTTCTAGCATGTGTGAAGTGTCTCTTCACTGGCAGGGCCAAATTCTCAATCTGGGTGGGTAAACCCACCTTTATTATATTTCTGGGTATCTTAATTAACTGTTGGGGCTGACTTCTTATTCCACCTATTACAATTGTCTTTTGACCAATCCACAAAAGGGGATTTGGTCCTATTACAATATCGGACATGATCAATCCACAATGGGGATTGATCCTATGAATAAAATATCAATACTAATAAGAATACTTTTTGCAGTTA
>ML791040.1:17906-56319 GCA_009831015.1 Picea engelmannii
AGTCATAACATCATGATAAGTGAATCCAATCAATAAATAAACCATCTAAGCATGTGCATCAAAGATCACTATATCAAACAATTAACAGCTCAAAGACATTATGCGACTTGTCAAGCTTGAATATGGGAGGGTTGATGAGGTGTCTTATTGGGTAGATATTTCCCTAGGCCAAGGAGAATTTCCAAGAGATCCCTCTCTAATCCATGTAAAGTGGATGAAGTGGTTGGGGTCAAGACTCAATGGGCATAGGGATCATGACATAGAAGGGGTTGTAGTGTCTCATTCATGGGTGCCTTTGTAGAGGGTGTGTGGTACCTTCATCCGCAATGCACTTTTTCTAAGCCCATCAATTTCCTTTTATCTTTCTTTCTTTATTTTCTTTCAATATAGCATAAGGAGAGGTTGAAGGTCACTTCCCTAGTGTGGTGACCAGATGATGGAAATGTCACCCACAAACACCTAATAGATATGAGTGTTGATGATTGCAGCGTCGTGTGACATTCTCCAATTCGTTCTCCTCTGGACTGAGTTGAGTCGATCTATGAGAGGGCCCATGTAATGGGTGTGTCGTTTTCCTCTGGACTAATTTGAGACGATGTGTGCCCATGTGTTGGGTGCGCCCATGTGATGGGTGTGCGTCAGACTCTGGACTGAATTGTTATGATGTGTGGTCTCTTGTCTACTCCTCTGGATTGAGTTGATATGACTTGAGATGGCCTCCTGCCTTGTACTTCTCTGGATTGAGTTGAGTCGGCTTGAGATGGTCTCCTACCTTATACTCCTATGGACTTAAGTTGAGTCGGCTTGAGATGGTACTCCAAATGGTACTCTTGTGGACTCAGTTGAGTGATCTATTGAGTATGACATCCATGTGGCTGAGCACATGTGAACATGTCCCTAGTGGATAAGCATTAGGGGACGTGTGAGATCCTTGCTATATTGTCTGAGAATAAGATTTACTTGTAAACCTAATTTGTGATGTAAAGGGTATAACTCAGCCCCACCATATGTAAGATAATTAATATTGTGTAATTATTAATTATATTATTAAGTTGTCGGCCCTATTGTGCCAATAGACACATCATTTGATGTGATATGTTTTGTATAAATAAAGACTGAATCCCCATTGTGGATCACACACACTTGTCATCTCATGATTTCAGAAGTTGAGGTCTGAAATTATGAGGACTGCAGCTCGTACTTTTCTAAGAGCTGCAGTCTTCCTAATTTCCCTTACCAATTCCACAAAAAAGCTAGATCAAACCTTAATCTTCCAAGTTAAGTCCATCCACATGCATGAGAAAGAGTCTCTAAGCATAGCGCATCACTTTTCACCATCAATAGCAAATATAAACCATAACAATTGCAAAAGAGAGATGAATTGCTCCAAGAATAGCGAAATTTCAGCTAAGTATCCTTCTCCACAAGGGAGAGCAATGATAAAAATGAGATCTTGTGATCTCTATTTATACAACATGTAGCTGGCATAGTTTGTCCACATACTTTAGGGTAAAACACAATATTAGGGGTTAACAACCCTAATCTTGCCCCTTTTACAAAATAATATTAAACAATTCCATTAAAATTTCACTTTTGCACAAATAAAACCCTAATTTAGAATGGCATCACCTCTTTAGGGGACGTTTTGGCATTAGGAGCAAGTCGTTGGTGTAGGAGGAGGGTGTTTAGGCCTGCCAAAGCCACGTGTTAAGCATACAATTATCTTCCTTCAAGGTCAAGACCCCAAACCCCTCAAAACGTCCAACTGCCAAAGCATATCATTTCACTACCATGCCCTAGTCCCTAACACATGATGTCATGCTAAAAAAGAAGACATTTTTCCCCTCCTGAGAAAATCATTTGATAAGTGAGGGTTGGGMAATGTCGTCCAAGTCATCGTCAAGTCCTTTCAAGTCTGATCTTTCTCATCTGGCATSTAGGCCCCTGACATGCAACCTGTGGGCTTGTAGCCCCATGGAAGCCCAAGCTAGGCTTGTTCTCCCAAAATTGTCCACCAACTAAGTCCTGCAAAGACAAATGAGCACACCCTCCAAGGATCTCAAGTCATAACATCATGATAAGTGAATCCAATCAATAAATAAACCATCTAAGCATGTGCATCAAAGATCACTATATCAAACAATTAACAGCTCAAAGACATTATGCGACTTGTCAAGCTTGAATATGGGAGGGTTGATGAGGTGTATTATTAGGTAGATATTTCCCTAGGTCAAGGAGAATGTCCAAGAGATCCCTCTCTAATCCATGTAAAGTGGATGAAGTGGTTGGGGTCAAGACTCAATGGGCATAGGGATCATGACATATAAGGGGTTGTAGTGTCTCATTCATGGGTGCCTTTGTAGAGGATGTGTGGTACCTTCGTCCGCAATGCATTTTTTCCAAGCCCATCAATTTCCTTTTATCTTTCTTTCTTTATTTTCTTTCAATATAGCATAAGGAGAGGTTGAAGGTCACTTCCCTAGCGTGGTGACCATATGATGGAAATGTCACCCACAAGCACCTAATAGAAATGAGTGTTGATGATTGCAATGTCATGTGACATTCTCCAATTCGTTCTCCTCTGAACTGAGTTGAGTTGATCTATGAGAGGGCCCATGTAATGGGTGTGTCGTTTTCCTCTGGACTAAGTTGAGACGATGTGTGCCCATGTGTTAGGTGTGCCCATGTGATGGGTGTGCGTCAGACTCTGGACTGAGTTGTTATGACGTGTGTTCTCTTGTCTACTCCTCTGGACTGAGTTGATATGACTTGAGATGGCCTCCTGCCTTGTACTCCTCTGGATTGAGTTGAGTCGGCTTGAGATGGTCTCCTGCCTTGTACTCCTATGGACTTAAGTTGAGTCGGCTTGAGATGGTACTCCAAATGGTACTCTTGTGGACTCAGTTGAGTGATCTATTGAGTATGACATCCATGTGGCTGAGCACATGTGGACGTGTCCCTAGTGGATAAGCACTAGGGGACGTGTGAGATCCTTGCTATATTGTCTAAGAATAAGATTTACTTGTAACCCTAATTTGTGATGTAAAGGGTATAACTCAGCCCCACCATATGTAAGATAATTAATATTGTGTAATTATTAATTATATTATTAAGTTGTTGGCCCTATTGTGCCAATAGACACATCATTTGATGTGATATGTTTTGTATAAATAAAGACTGAATCCCCATTGTGGATCACAGACACTTGTCATCTCATGATTTCAGAAGTTGAGGTCTGAAATTATGAGGACTGCAGCTCGCACTTTTCTAAGAGCTAGTTTTATCAGTCATAACAACACCCTATTGTGTGCTAGGTTTGGTGGTGGAATGGTGGATCTTCTCTTGGCAGTATAGCAAAGGATTGTTGGGTTTTTCCCTTGAATGAGAAGGGTTTTCCCAGGATACTTCTTGTGTTCTTGTGTATGGTTATTCTTCTTGTGCTATTGGTTTACTATAGCTATTATTATGTTGTTGCAGTGGTTATTGTTGTAGCTTATGCTAAACAGAAATAAAATTAAAATGCATGAGCTACCCATCAAAACTTAACATGGTATCAGAACAGTTCTTGAAGATGACTACTGCACAGTCAATGAAGGAAAGTCGTCGAGAGTGAGGGCTGTTAAACCTCTGTTGTAGGTGTAAAGGAAGGACCAGACCCTCTCTTGAACTCTGTGGTGAAGATTGAGGTTGTTCGCAGGACTATAAGGCTATTACAACCCAGAAGGAGCCCTAAAACAACAGGCTTAAACTTCTAAGGTTGTCACAACTAGGAGTCTTAAACACATACCTAACAACAATAAGGATAAGGAAACTTTTCTGGGCATATTTCGACGAGTTTTGTGGCAGTTTTTGTGATGAATCTTAAACAACTTTTTATGGTAAATATGTGGCAAGGATAAGTGCATATTTAAGGGCGGATCTAAGGCTGTCTAAGGAAGATACAAGGGTGAAATCTGACAGCAAATTAAAGAGATCTGAGGCTTGTCATGTAGCAGATATTAAGGTTGATCTGAGGGAGGCATTAAGGAAAAAATATCTAACGTTGAAAGAAAATTTTTTGAGGTAATTGCATACAGCCTTGAAGGCAAATCTGAAGTGTATTCAAACAAGAATTCTTAGAGGCAACCTTGAGGCTGTGACAAAGGTCTGAAGTGATGTGCAGATCTGAAGTGAACCCGAGGCAGTTTTTTTTAAAGTAATTCCTGAAGCGGTCTTGTAATAATTCAAAAGTTGTTTATGTGGTGAATCTGCAACTACAACAAAATATGCCATGAGGCTTGTTCGAGAGAAGTTTAAAAATGAAGTTTGAAACCATATTGTGCATAACCAAGCGAATATTGAGGGGCAACTAGAGACTCATTTTGGGCACAAGTTTCAATGATTTCTACAGGAAGCATATCAAAATCTGAGTTTGAAGAAGTTTTAGTTTTGAGTTAAATTTTCTGAAAACTTGTTTCAAGATTGATCCTTGAGGTGACTTTTGAGCGTGGGCTATATGGAAGCTCTAGTAGACATTAATGAGACTAGACTTTCAGCTAGTGATGTGCAAGGAAATCAACATTAGCCACGTCAAAAGAAGTCAAGGAATGCAAGCAAGAACGACGAGGAGTTCTTTTCTACCTCACTCTTCTCGGGAAGACCAAAAGCAAGATTGAGCATGATTGCAGACTAAGGTAAGTCTTGTACTACTTTCTTTAATTGATTTTATCATTACTTTGTAGTAGCTTGCTTTTGATAATGAAGGGTATTATCCCTGGTGTGGGAGCCCTCATGACTTGGACCATTATCCCTGGTGCGGGAGCCCAAATTTTTTCTTGGTTGGTCATTATCCTAATACATGAGGCCATTTTGGTTGTTATCCCTTCAGGAGGCCATCTTGGTTATTATTCTAGTATAGGAGGCCATTTTGGTTGCTATCCCTTCGGAAGGCCATCTTGGTTATTATCCTGGTATAGGAGGCCATGTTGGTTGTTATCCCTATGGGAGGCCAGATTTCTTATTTCATTATTGAAGGGATATTATCCCTGGTACGGGAGCCCATTTGTGTTGGTTGGTTATTATCCTAATTACAGGAGGCCATTTTGATTGTTATCCCTACGAGAGGTCATCTTGGTTATTATCCTAGTACAGGTGGCCAACATAGTACTCTAGAGGTAGTAGAGGACCTGAGAAGACATGGAATGTCTCCAGATTAGCAACACTGGAAAAGGAAGATGCATATCCTTCAGACTTCAGAGGGAGTCACTTAACTCAGAGATATTCAAACTATTTGAGAAGAAGGAAGAGACAATACCTTTTCCCCCTTCAACAGTTCAGAGGGAGACAATCATTGATCTAGTTGATCTAGTTGATCTAGTTGATCTCGTAGCTCTAGTTAATGTTCCTGGAGACATTGTAGTAGGCCATAAAAGGCCTTCCTGGGCTCGACAAACTCTGTAGGAGGCAGAGAGACATGCATCTCCTTGAGGTATATTCTGAGAGAGAAAGAGACCACAAAGATTTTCAAGCTATGTTTCATCTATGAGCCAAATCATTGATACTGAACCTTCTTGTCATGGAGAAGCAGCAGGACAATAGTTTTGGCAAGATGCCATGACCGAAGAGTATTAGTCCATTATGAAGAATGATATGTGGATCTATAAGATCAAACATATATCTAATGGAAGTGTCGAAAAGTACAAAGCAATATTTGTGGCTATAAGATTCTCTCATGTGGAGGGAATAGATTATGAAGAGACATTTTCTCTTGTTGCCCAAATACACTTCTATCTATATGATTATTGATCTTATAACATCCATAGGTTGGAGACTACATTCGATGGATGAAAATACAAGCCTTTCTCAATGGTGAGATTGAGGAATAAGTTTACATCGAGAAGCCAGATGGATTCATGATACATGAGAAGGAATCTCATATGTGCAGGTTGAAGAAAGTCTTGTATGAACTAAAGCAGGCACCTCATGCTTGGTATAAGAAGATTGATGGATACTTGATGAGTTTGGGCTTCAGGAAGAGTGTTGTTGAACCCAACCTATCCTATCACATTGTTGGTGTGAGTGCCTGATTTTGGTCCTATATGTGATAACTTATTCCTCATCGATTAAAAAATCCTTATTGTTGAATGCAAGCATGCATTGGCTTCTGAATTTGAGATGAAGGACTTTGGTATGATGCACTACTTCTTGGACTAGAAGTGTGGTAGAGGATTGATGATATTTTCATGAGTCAAGGAAAATATACAGTGGAGATATTCGAGATGATGGACTGCAAATCCATGCCTACACTGATGGTGATGAACTTGAAGAAGATGAATGAGACTTCTTCTGATTTAGGAGATATTGATCCACATTTTTACAAACAACTGAGTGGATCGTTGATGTATTTGGTTAACACCATACTTGATGTATGCTATGTAGTGAATGTACTCAGCCAGTTCATGAGTCAGCCGAGACAGACACACTGGATAACAACGAAGCATGTGTTGAGATATCTATGAGGCACAGTTGGTTATGACCTGAGATATGCCTCTGGTGTAGACATGAGATTGCAGGGATATGTCGATGCAGATTGGGCAAGGAGCACAATGGATTGGAAGAGCACATCCGGTTGTTTTTTTACTTTGTGATCTACCATGGTTTCCTGGTGTAGAAGAAAACAAACTTGTGTGGCTTTAAGTACTGCAGAAGCAGAGTACTTTGCATTTTTTGTGGCAGTCTGCAAAGCAGTGAGGCTTCGCAAGCTCCTTACAGACTTATTTGGACATGAGATGGATTCCACCGTTATCCATTGCAATAACCAGAGTTATGTGAATCTCTCCGAGAATCCTGTGTTTAATGATAAATCAAAACACATTGAGATATAGTGCAAAGGAAAGAAGTACATGTGTAGTACCTTTCTACGCACGAGTAGGTTATACATGTCTTCACCAAACCGCTTGCTAGGACGGAGTTCGAGCACTTCCATGAGAGACTTGGCCTGGTGGAGAATGCCTCCCTAGCTGAGAGGGAGGGAGTGTTGATGATTGCAGCATCATGTGACATTCTCTAGGTCATTCTCCTCTGTACTGAGTTGAGTCGATCTGTGAGAGGGCCCATGTGATGGGTGTGTCATTTTCCTTTGGACTGAGTTATGACGATGTGTTCCCATGTGTTGAGTGTGCCCATGTGATGGGTGTGTGTCAGACTCTGGACTGAGTTGTTATGACATGTGGTCTCTTGTCTACTCCTCTGGACTAAGTTGAGATGACTTGATATTGTCTCCTTCCTTGTACTCCTCTGGACTGAGTTGAGTTGGCTTGAGATGGTCTCCTGCCTTGTACTCCTATGGAATTAGTTGAGTTGGCTTGAGATGGTACTCCAGATGGTACTTCTGTGGACTCAGTTGAGTGATTTGTTGAGTATGACGTCCATGTGCCTGAGCACAGGTGGATGTGTCCCTAGTGGCTGAGCACTAGTGAACGTGTGAGATCCTTGCTATATTGTATGAGAGAAAGATTTACTTATAACCCTAATTTGTGATGTAAAGGGTACAAGTCGGCCCCACCATATGTAAGATAATTAATATTGTGTAATTAGTAATTACATTATTAAGTTGTACAGGTCGGCCTTATTGTGCCAATAGACACATCATTTGATGTAATAGGTTTTGTATAAATAAAGAGTGAATCACCATTGTGGATCACACACACTTGTCATCTCATGATTTTAGAAGTTGAGGTTTGAAATTATGAGGACTGCAACTCACACTTTTCGAAGAGCTAGTTTTCTCAGTCATAGAAACACCCTATTGTGTGGTAGGTTTGGTGGTGGAATGGTGGATCTTCTCTTGGTAGTATAGCAAAGGATTGTTGGGTTTTCCCTTGATTGAGAAGGTTTTTCCCAAGATACTTCTTGTGTTTTTATGTATGGTTATTCTTCTTGTGATCTTGGTTTACTGTAGCTGTTATTATGTTGTTGCAGTGTTTATGGATGTAGCTTATGCTAAACATAAATAAAATTAAAATTCATGAGCTAACCATCAAAACTTGACATTGAGAAGGTTGGATCGTGGTTAGACCCCCTTTCTCTCAGCCATGCAACTGAGAGTCATTACCCTGGTTTGGTGACCAGATGATGGTAATGTCATACCACTAGATATTTATGGACGTGATAGGTCAACTCGTGATGAGACCTCATATCCTTCAACCAACCTTTTAAGCATTCTTTATTATATTGCGGTTCCCCTTTACTCAAAGATAAGTGCTTTATTGCTTTCTTGGGTGATCCCTAGGCGAAGCATTTTGAATGTTTATACAAGGCTTTTATCTTTTACCCAACACCAATCCCTTTGGGCCTTTATCCCCTTCTTCCTATAGAATGAGGGACAACCCCTTCTTGGGTCAATACACCCTAAAATCCCAAGAGATAAGGAAATGGAGGGTAATAATGATGGAAAGTGGTAAGTATGATTGGGAACGGTACGATGGCTCATTAAGAGAGTTCCTAGTAGCAAACCCATTCCCAAAGAATACCACTTACTAGGTCACAATGTCAATCACCAAGGTGAAGCAGGGAAAAAGGCATAATGTCCAAGCATATATCATGAAGTCTAGAGAAATCTAAGATACAACATAATCAAATGACTTGAATATTTAAATGATGCTCACCATAATACTGACTTGTAACTCATGGAGAAAGGCCCACTACCTTCTGAAATCCAGCTAGTGTGGTGGATTCCATCTGCAAACATGTGACCATCTGTGGTGATGAGTGGGTTGTCCATCTGTGCAAAAGGGTATTGTTGGTCATGTAGTCTCTTGACAGTCTAGATTTGCAACCTGAGGGCCTCAAGACATGATCTCCTTAGTTATCCACAAAATGGGGATAACAGGGACTCCAAAGATAGCCATCATGAAACGTTGTGTCCTTCGAGGGTGTCGCACCCCCTCGCGAATCCATGTGTCCAAATGAATTGTCGCGCCCCTTTGCGGACCTAGTCGCTCAAACAAATCCTTGCGCCCCTTTGTGGACCCAGTCCCTCAAACAAATCCCCGCGCCCCTTCACGAACCAAATCACCCAAACGAACCCATGCACTCATCAATTGTCGTGCCCCTTGGGACCAATGCACCCCAACTTTGGTCGCTTCATACTTGGGCAATCCCCTTGCCACGTTCGCATGCCCAAGGTTCCCACTTGCCCAACTAGTGTAACACTTGGGTTTCAAAGAAAGCCCGAGTTTTGTCTCCTTGGAGACTTAGGAGAGGGTCTCCACGCACATCTAGCCGAAGACCTTACATCCTCCCCCACCTCAAGTCAATGTTTTCCTCGACAACATCCAAAAAATATGGGATCTCCACTTGAACTTGTGCCCCTGTTGCACTAAGTTTGCTAGAAACCCCAAATTATGTCAAAGTGGAAACCCCAAGTTTCCCAGTGAAGTGGAAACCCCAAGTTTCCACAAACCAAGTTGTATTGCACCCAAATCTGCACAACCTATTGTGATGTTGCTACCTTATAGTTGTTCGGTTCTGTTGTTTCCTGCTACAACTGATTGTTGCCCACTTCACTTCAAAAAATTTCCTAAGTGTTGAACTCCCCGTGATTCATTGATGCGATCATACTTCAACTAACTCTGTCATGTCTCCCACACATTGTGTGTCTCAAGTCCTATACTAGTCGAGTGATCAATCCAACTGTCACGTCCAAGTCTTGAGATGTGCCTCCCCATGCACGAACTTAGTCTTTTATGTCGCATCTTCGTCGCTCTGTCCAACTCTAAAGACTAAGGCAAGTGTCCACCCTTGCCTCACTATGGTTGCCATCATCCAATCTTCGTCAAGGAGATCCTCCATAATGTAAGTGTTGCACTTCGAACCTATGGGTACCTCTGTACTCTTGACCCCCTTATCACATTGTTATTCTTTCCCAAGTTGTGACCTAGTTGAATGGCCAGTCCAACCGTCACATTCCTTGAGATTGCACACCCTCATGCATAAACTGGTCACTTGTTTTCGTAATTCAATACATCCGCACAGCCCTCAGACCAAGGCAAGGTCACCCATCACCTTGCTAGACTATGAAGTCACCTCAAAACAAAGTCTTGTGCAACTACTTAACTCCATTGTCCACCTCATGGCACAGTTAGAAAATATTTGCACCAAGAATTACATTTCTAGATTTCCTTTGCCTCATTGCTTCATCACTTAACCATGTTGCAATTTGTTTGTCTGCATAATCCTCCAAACAAAGGTGAGTCCTCAACTTGCCTCTTTTCATCAATTCACCTCCTTGCAACTCAACATATGTGATGAGTGTGGTTGTAAGGTTTGTTAGAATGTTGTGCACGTTTAACCATAGATAATATCGCAATATTGTCACCCAACCATAGGCACACAGCCACCCCCGAGCACCGTAACCTTTGACAGATAGAATGATTCCTAAAGCAGCACTAGACCCAACATATAACCAAGAGAGAGAGAGCGCACCTTTATCCTAAGGTAGTGCACCAAGCAGAAAATCCCAAACCACGGACCAAGACTAGTACCCAACTGTAGTCGTTGTAGCTGGACTCTTCCTCTAAACTTGCACACCATTTTCTTAAGTGTGAGTGTGTTACCAAATGATCTCAAGTGCCTTCTATTTATACTAATTTGTCTAGGTGAACAGGTGTCTCTTCAAGAAGGGTCGACCTGTCCTTTTCTGCATATAATACTTCAATATTACTTATTCTACTGAGCTGACTTGTCTTCCAGGGTTTTCACACATCTGTTTAGTTTTCTCTTACTTCCAAAATATTCTATTCTATTCAAAGGTTTATCCATGGATTTTCATACCTCCCGCAGCTACCAAAACATCAACACTCCCTCTTAGCTAGGGCGGTATTTAACCATGATGTTCCCTTCTGGTCTTCATAGCCTTGCTCACTATGCCATGATCCTCTTGTCATGGTTATACAGACCATGATACTGGTAGCATCATGACGTCACACATGGCTACACCCATGTGGACCAATCGATCTCGTCTAGGGGACACAACCCGCTAGAGTTACACCTCGTAGTGTGTGTCACCATCATCATCATAGGCTACACTTGAATGACATTCTCACCCATGTCATGAGTATCATCATCATCCATCCATATCATGTGGCATGGGTAAGACCTACATGGTCCTACAAACTGGTAGCATCACCAGAGATACACATGTTATCTCATGATCACCCATATCATATTACGAGCAACACCATCACAATCATACAAGTTCTTGACTATGCCACTAGCATACTAGACTGTCTCACTGGTGTAGAAACAACTCGGAATACCAAACAATCTCACTGGAGTAGCCTACAACTTGGCATAAAGCCTACAACTCAACATGAAGCCTACAACTCGGCACAAGGCCTACAACTCAGCATGAAGACTACAACTCGTCACGAAGCCTACAACTCGGCATAAAGCCTACAACTCGACACAAAGCCTACAACTCGACACAAAGGCCTACAACTCGGCATGAAGCCTACAACTCAGCACAAAGGCCTACAACTCAGCACAAAGGCCTACAACTCGACACAAATACTACAACTTGACATAAAGGCCCACAACTTGGCACGAAGGCCTACAAGATCCTTCTTTTCAAATTCTTCCATCAACTCCCTCTAACTAAGAGAATCCTCAAATAACGCTTCCATCTGCTGCATGCCCTTATGCATACTCCAAAATGTCACGAAACCTTGCTTCTTCCTAATCATTGACTTCCTCTGAGTCCTTTGAAGTCTTTATTTTCGGTGGTAACCATCCTGGAATACATAGGATAACCTTCCTGAAACAAAAACAACAGGAGCAAAAGTATTTCCAATATAATATCATTTTATATAAGAACATATCAATTTCATGGTAATTCATTCTAGCATTACCAAGGTGTTCTGCCTGAGAACAAGAACAAGAAATATCTCCTAGAGGAGATGTTAGATCATATTGAAATTAAGTACAATAAGCATTTATATTAATAGTAAATGCTACTAAGTATTCATTTGTTCCTAGCATTAATAAAATCTAAAATATTGCAATACTCACTTAAGCAACAATAATAAAAATATCAAACTTGATATGCAAACCTAGAGTTTGGCTATTGTTCCGCTTGAGTTGCTTTTCTTCTGAGACAAGTATTCTTTCCAACCCAAAGACTGTGTTGTTCCTCTTAATGTATTAGATCTGAGATCTTTCTAGCTTCTTGGACAAACATCCCTTTTCTTTCCAGAGATTCAGATCTATAGTAGTTTCTTTTTATTGTTTCTCTTACTCCACATTCATGTGCTTGGAAGCTCCAAAAATCAAACTCTTCATCCTTTGACACCTGCTCTTCAGTCTGTGGTTCCATAATTTTTCCCTTTATTCTTTGCAAGGATGATGTCAATCCATGTCTTCCATGCTCTACCAAGAGACCATGCTTCTGCTACACCACTTTGATTTTATGGAGGAAGTCATGACTATCTTTGACTTTGACTTTGACCAATCAAAAGTTGACTTGACCAAAATTCAACTTTGATCTTTTGATGGTTGAGAGCACCATGAGATGCGTTGGATTAGGGAACACTAGGATAACCAGAAATTAGGTCCAATACTCAATATAAACTTTCACTGCAACTAGTGCTGCAACTGGAACTGTAACTGGCACTGCAACTGGAACAAAGGAACTGCCACTGTAATTGTAACTGTAATTGTGCTAAAATGATCTTGACATAGAATTTTGAATCTACCTTCCAGTGGTTATACTACTTTGAAGGTGGTGTGGGCCCATAACCTGTTAGAATGTTGTGCCCGTTTAACCATAGACAATATCATAATATTGTCACCCAACCATAGGCACGTAGCCACCCCTGAGTACTGTAACCTATGAAAAATAGAATGATTCTGGAAGCAACACTAGAACCAACAGATAACCAAGAGAGAGAGAGCACCTTTCTCCCAAGGTAGCGCACCAAGCAGAAAGTCCAAAACCACAGACCAAGACTAGTACCTAACTGCAGTCGTTGCAATTGCACTCTTCCTCTAGACTTGCACACCACTTTCTTGAGTGTGATTGTGTTACCAAATGAGCTCAAGCTCCTTCTATTTATACTAATTTGGCCAGGTGAACATGTGTCTCTTCAAGCAGGGCCGATCTGTCCCTTTTTGCATATAATACTTCAATATTACTTATTCTGTTGAGTCGACTTGTCTTCCAGGGTTTTCACGCATCTGTTTAGGTTTTCTCTTGCTTTCAGAATATTCTATTCTAGTCAAATATTTATCCATGAAGTTTAATACCTCCTGCAGCTACCAAAACATCAACAAGGTCTCCCATGACACCCATCAAGTGCGCGCAATCTTTGGGCAGACTTGGGGGCGATTCGAGCAAGAGAACATAGAGAGAACATGATCGGTTGGGAAAACAAAGGCGTGTGGGTGTGAGTAGGGAAACCTTGGGTGCATGATGGTGACGTGCGACACTAAGGGGGCACACACCTTACTTGCCTTGGAACGATTGAAATAAACTTAGCTTGTGTTTGGGAAAGGGAAAGGCAACTTGGGAGCATGCCCAAGGAGTGGACATGTCTGCCCTTGGCAACATGGCACACAATAGAGGTTGTACGACACTTTCGGCACACCCACAAGAAGTCACAACGATTGGCATAAGAGAACGCACAAGGCAAAGGGGCACGCACCCAAGGATGGGGTGCACCATTCCAAGAGACATGATGGTTGAACGACACATGGGTTTGTTTGGGTGCATCGGGTCCACAGAGGAGCACAATGAGTCATTTCAGAGTGGGTTCATGAAGGGGTGTGACACACCCAAAATACATGACATTTCACATTGGTAACCCTTGGAGTCCCTATAAGAACACAAGGGTGCACAACCAAGGAAAGTGAGAAGATTTGGAAAGGATTTTGAGAGAACAAGTTGGAGGCAAAGTTTAAGGCAAGGCAAAACTGAGGCATAACTGCCAATATGGAAGACAAGTAGCCAAGGGTGGAATTCTCTAGGAGATTTTAGGGAAGCTAGAAGCGCAGGCCTATTAGACGCATGTGTGAGGCAGAACTGAAATCTTTTTTAGCTAGATGAAAGTTTGTAGCAATGAAGGGACAACAAGTATGTGGATGAGGATACATTCAAAGTGCATCGCAAGAGGTTGCAGAGACAATTGTGATAGAGAGTCTTGGTGACAAATCTATGTATGAATGACCCAAGTTGTAAACCAAGTCAGTATTGCTCATATTGTAATTGTTTCACAATAACAAAGACTTAGTCGGGTGTTATGCATGGTTCGTGCCACCTACACTATTTTTGTCTATGTCTTTTGTTTGTTCTGTAGCTGTTCTCTTGGTTTCTCATGTTCATGGATGTATGTTTATATCTGACTAAGTGTTAAATTGATAACAATTATCTAAGTATAAAAGAGTTGCACTATGGTAGGAGTGTGACTTGCTCATAGCCTAGAATGGAGTATGGGTATGCTCTAGGTGAAGAGGCATAGTCCATATGAAGTATTCTTGGTGTTCCAAAGCAACCAAGTAAGAACCGTCACAGTGTCGCATGCCCTTGGGAGGTGAACGATCGCAAGATCTAAACATGCATCATGTGGGGTCGTGACAGTGGCCAACATGTCTACACTCCTTAAACATTCCAATGAATTATCCAAAGTGCTCCAAGTAGAATGAGTCACCTCGAAGAACGTCCATGCCTTAGGCATGTTCGAACCAATACTTATGCCAACCTTAACCAATGATCCCCTTCAGATCTCTGAGTCAGCACACAATCATCCACAAGACATCGAGGTGCACTCTGCCTCATCCAATGTCCCATAATAAAGGTGATCGAACACCACCCAAGTCACTTGGATCACATTCTTCCCATTCAGGTTGACTGCCAACAATTCTTGGTTGACTTCTCAGTTGATTCCATCCATATTGTAGAGCGAAACTTCCTTGCACCTCCTACAAGCATCCAAACTCTGGCACTGTCTTTGTGACTTTCAAGTCATTGCATGACCCAACAAATCTGGATAAGGCACCAAACACCAAGGCACCTCGCCCATTCTCTCAAACTCAACATGTACGTACTTCATTACCTACTTCTTCACAATGACCTCTGTGATTTGCCTCATCAAAGAGTTAGGAAACTTCCTCAAACCACTTCCACAACTGCATCCTAATATTCCTAAGTCCACCACAGGACTTATCCAAGTAGTTCTCCCCAAGATTTTTGCACATTCTTCCAACCAAGGCATCCCAAAATGCCACAAGAATTCTTTGAATCTGCACCACTCGAGTCACCCTCAAGTATGTTAGTTTTCATTGTGGAAACAAAATACACTTGAACCACCAAGGCATTTGTTTTTCCTTCAAAGAATTCAACGCAATAGTTAGCAAATGCAAGAACTCAAAACCAACCATACCTTCCCCAACGACATCCTTTGTTACACCCATGGTTCAAGTTTGTTGTCTCGGACCTCATATTGCCTAAGCAATTAACTCTTCACATGAATTCCCCTCAATCACTGTTCACAGCTCCACAAACCTGTAAGACCTTCGCTGACATAAAAGGATGAGTTCGCCTCTCCACTTCAAAAATATTTCTAAGTCACAAACTTCGCATGTAATCAACCAAACTCATCTCCAATTCCTTGACATCTTCACACCTTGACTCCTTCCGCTTCAAGGCACCATGCACCCATGGCCTGATTTTCAAGTCATATTGTTGTTAACTAACTGTTCTAACTCTGCCAAGAGCTACCTCATCTAAAGGATATGGTCGACCCACTCGCCCAACAACCCAACTCAACTCAATTGTTGTTCTCGGTGATGCATGACATGAAGACATCATGATGGAAACATTCCCAACCATCTACTTGCTACGAAGATGCTTTAGATCACTCCATGTCATCCAACACACCTAAGTGTTTCACCTTGTTACAACCCATAACTACTTCACTTTGTAATCACTTTTACGATCACCCTTTGCGCTCACTTCTGCTATCACTTATGCGATTAGATCAACGACAAGTCATGCAACAAATCCTACGTTCAACTACCTTTCCCAATTGCTCGATTCACCCAACAAACTCTGTGCCTCGTCTCTCCAAGGTGTGCGAAACAAGTTTGGCATTGAGTTCTGTCACACATCAAATCAATCAAGTCTACGACCAAACTACCTCTGGGAAAAGTTCTGCGATCTCCCACCCTGTCCAAGTGCTTTGTTTCACCACAAAGTCTGCTCTCAGCCTACACAAGGTGTGTGCCTAGATCATCCTTCCACCACACCATCAACTGAACCTTTGTCGTAATTCTGATGCAAATTTTGCGATGAATCAGTTCGCTCCACCGAACGGTTCACCAAGTTTGTGAACGTTACCACTAAATTGTCTTCGCAACGAAATGCCTTCATGTTGTGCTCTATCACCATTGTCACCACCACAATATCAGAGTGTGCTTCAAGTTTTGATACCATCTGTCACATCTCCACATCATGCCTTTCCAAATATTATGATAGTGCACCACTAGAGGGCATGCGACATCGTGACGTTTCTCACTTGGTTGTTTGTCAACACCAAGGATACTTCGTTCAGACTATTCCTCTTCACCTAGAGCATACCTATACTATGTTCTAGGCTATAATCGAGTCACAATCCTACTCTAGTGCAACTCTGATATACTTGGACAATTGTTAATAGATTAACACTTAGTCATATATAAGCATGCATCCATGAAATGAAGAGAACGCTTGTGAAATAGATGAGAGAAACACATATATAGTGCGGGTGACAGAAATTGTGCCTAACACCTGACTAAGTATTTGTTATTGTGAAATGATTACAATATGAGCACTACCGACTCATCTATAACTAGGCAGAGTCACACGACATGCCTTACCTCACCAAGACACTTATACATAGATTTGTCACACCAAGACTCTATGTCGCAACCATCTTCACAATCTTCTACGCTGCACCTCAGATGTGCCCTCAACCATAGACTTGTCATCTCTTCTTTGTCACAAGGATTCACAAAGACCTATAGTTCTGTCTCCTAGCATGTTGATCTAGGTGGATATCGGTGGCCACCCACCTATTCCAACTAGCTCAAAACAATTTGTTAGCAACTTACTTTTTTTAGTAGTTCCAAACTTCCAGGGCCATTTTGAGGGCATAAACAAAGTTTTTTTGTGACCAGGCACCTTAAGAAATGTCAAATTCTCTCATTGAGCCCCCAAAATGAATCTCCTCGTCGATACCTTTCCAATGAGCTATCGTACGCCTCAAATGGAGATTGTATGCCAAAGTTACGCCCCCGAGAAGTTGATACACCAAACTACCCAAAACTATTGGATTTTCATCTCCCGGGGTTAGGGTTTTAGATTTTCTTTATGTTAAAAAGTCATTTGGAGCCTCATTGTAATAATTATCTTCTTGAGAATGAGTGTAACCATCACATCTCTTCTCAGAGATAAGCTGCCACCGTTCTAGCGAGTCTTTCACTCTCTATTTCTACAATTTTGTACATTTCACTCATTAATAGAAATTGTGTATTATTGTATCTCTGTGTTTATGGTTATATCTCTGATATATCTTTGTTATATTATTGAATATGTGATATATATCTCTATATTTATTTATTATATCTCCGCTCTCATTTCGTGCCGAAAATAATCAAGATCACATGCCTACTCAGACCTAGAACGATACTTCCCCCAAACTCAACCAAAAAGAAGGTCGCCCCAAATATATCCACTGAATCACCTCAAGGAAACACAAGTCCTCCCATGTGGAGTGACTTGGCTCCTTGAGGGAGCTTTCCCCTCTTCATCTAAGTCTTCCTCGAAATCGCAGAGTTGGCCCTTTCTCTCCTTGTTCTTCAAATCTCCTTCCTTGGTTGTGCACCCTAGTTCTCTTATAAGGACTCCAAAGGTCACCATCGCGAATTGTTGCATCCTTTTGGGGGTGTCATGCCCCTTCGTGAACCCATGCGTCCAAATGAATTTTCAATCCCCTTCATGAACCTAGTTGCACAAATGAATCATTGCACCCCTTCACAGACCCGGTCGCCCAAATGAACCCTTGCGCTCGTCAACCGTCATGACTCTTGGGTATGACACGCCCCAACCTTGGTGTGCTCCTCATGTCGACACACCCCAGTCTCTTGGTCGCTTCATACTTGGGCAAGCCCCTCAACACATTTGCATGCCCAAGGTGCCCACTTGCATAACTAGTGCAACACTTGGGTGTCAGAGAAACCCAAAGTGTCTTCTCCTTGAGGACTTGGGCAAGGGTTTCCTCTCCCATCTAGCCAAAGACCTTACATTTCCCATATTAAAATATTGGTGACTCTATGGTGATTATCAAATGGATAAAAGGGGAAAACAAGACGATGAATATTTTTTCAAGGCCCTATTACCCCCCAAGGGCGACAACTTTTGGATACCCTCATGAGGGTGTCATGTTGTTGCTTGCATGAGGTGTCATGCTCATGTTTGCGAGATCCAGACAAAGTTTTTCTTGATTTCCACTAGATGTATGATCATGCTAGCTTAGTTGTTGTGTAGCTCACTTTCATCCCTGCTCCTCAATTGACATATGCATTGTGCATGGTATGGTATGCTCCTCGTATGCTTGATTTGACATTCCATTTATCAATGTTCATTTGGATGTGATGATATAACTTCTTAGCTCATTGTAAAGTGGTAAACACCTAATGATTTCTAGTGGCACTTCATAACATTACATGGTTTAATTACTTGCCTCATAGTACCTTGGGGAACATGTTTTCTATTAGAAATGTGTCATTTATTTGGTTAACCTGTCCTACTAGGTACTTAGCCTAGATGGTGTTGTTCACATCCTGACCTTGCTATCCATTTTCCATCCTCCCAGTATCATTCATTCCATCCATGTAAAAAAGTATACCATGGTCATGTATAATTTCTCGAAGGTCAAAATAAAAAATCATGAATCAATGAGCCAAAAAGGATAAGAGCTAAAGAGCTAAAGTCAAAAGCCAAATATAAAGCTTGAGCAATGCCCCCTCACTATGAGGCCAATGCCCCTAGTCCTTGGTTTGTGAATATCTAAATAAAGGGACTTGTTCATTAAATTGAACATTTAAAGAAAAAGGCTTAAAGGGGTAGTAAGAAACAATGTCGAGGATGGCTAACTCAATGTTAAGCTCCTTCTCAAAGGTTATTATGTATAAAAATCATAGCTCAATAAAGCGAGATGAATGGATAAATGAGTAAAAACACATTTGCATGTCTAAGACTTTGTTGGTCATCACGTGAACTCATTCTCCCTTCCCTTTCTTCATTATTACTCATGTTTTCATCTCTTTCACCTAGGTACTTGAGATATATGGGTTGTCCTAGGATTTGATGCATGTATAAGGGTCAATATTGTTCCCCTCACTACGACCTAGGCAAGTATTAAAACCAACCAACATTTGTTATGTTGTGCTAAGAGATGTCACCAAGTGCTACCAATTAATGGCTTGCCAAGAGGGTAGAGYTATCACTTCAACTTGGTATTATGCATTGGAATGCATGTACCATGCCTCAATATTTTTGATGTTGCATTGGGATTTGTGTACTTGTATATGACCATATCTACAGACATTGGGATCTGTGATATTTGCCTTGGGATCCATGTACCRTATTGGGATACRTATCATTGCATTGGAATCCATGCAATGCATCAAGCCATGACAGGGAGGCCATGTCATCACATTGCCACATGGACCATTCATATGCATCCTCTTTGCTCAATGGGACATTGCATGCATTCTCATGCATTATTTACTCTCCTTGGACCACTTGAGGGAGTATTTAATGCATTGGAGAGGTTGATTACACATTATAGAGGTGGCTACACATAGTGACTCGGACCCTATGAAGATGTGGCACCATTCATTGTTGATTTTTGGAGGAGCGCTCACCTAGAGGATCCCACACATGCCTCTTATGATGATTTTTATACTTGGATGGTTCACACATGTGGAGGTGACATCATCTCTTTTGAGGACATTATGTTACTTTTGAATCATTACTTAGTTCAAGGAGACTGGTTAGAGGATGTTGGAGCTATTGGACCATGTTTAACTTGTCTGTGGACTCTTTCCTTGGGAAATAACACTATTTTAAGGGGCACACCTCTCCTAGTCTCTCATTTATCCACACATGTGACATTTACATTGTATTTCAACCTCTTATAGAAGGTCATTTCACCTTTTGATCATATTATGGGATGCATTATATCATTTGTTGTGTTTGCCTATGGATTTCATTGGGCCAATAGTTTTGGAGCTCATGGCATTGAGATAGCACATGGTTTTGTATTGTATTTGAGAAGGATATTCTCCTATAAAGGGGAGACTCCTTCTCCATTTTAAATCGTTGTAGATCAATGAGAAACTTGGCTTAAGAGTTCTTTTGTATCTATTTATTTTCTTCATGAATGTTTAGTCATTATTCAAGGTTTAGATAGGCACTCTTGAAGGTTTGTTGGAAGAAAAAGGATAGTGCAAGGCCAAATAAGGGTAATGCTCCACTTGGAAGGGTTCTCAAGGTAAGTTCTCTAACCTTCTCCCTTTGATCATTGAAGTTATTGTTCATGCATTAAGGTAGGACGTCTTGTAGCTCTACCCTTTTGCTTGCCAACCTTTGATTTCACCATGCTAATAGTGGGAAAAGTTTCTTCATGGATCGATCCTCACATCCAACCTTGAAGGGAACCATCTAACCCTATGTAGCACTTGAGGGGAAATCCTATGGGTGTCAACAACACTACCTTATATTAAACCCTAGACTTCACTTGGATTTGATGTAGTGACCCCATATCCCTTCAAAGGCATTGGTATTTCATTGTCCTCAACCACCAAAAAACCCAAAATGATCTCACCTTTTTTCCTTTTTGTTTTCTACAACCCAGGGTCTCACCATGCATGATTTTTATGCTAGGTCATTTGAGCTTCATTTCCATGTCATTCTTTAGTTTAAATCTAGTAGATCCATCAATTTACATCTTGTCCTAGCATTTAAGGGTTTGGATTTGCTTCATTTGTTGTCTATCTTTACCCCATCAAATCCCGGGGTTTATCTTTTTCACTTTCATTTCATATTTGACTCATCCTTCTTGTGCAACCCTCATTATATTGCTTTGAAAGTCTTTCTTGATGTCACCATAATTTGACTACTTATTGTATGTACCTTGATCTTTGAACACAAGTATACAAGTGTCAATATTTCCAAGCTCCTTTGATCAACGTCAAGGATCCATCTTGCTCCAAATATTCTCAACATTCCAAGCGACTCATAAACTAGCCCAATGACCTTGCTATATGACTCATCATTGCTTCCTCTATGATATCTCTATCTTTTTGTTATCAAAAAAATATAGTGCGTAAGTATTGTCCCTTAGGATAGCGTTGGCACATACATTTACTCATTGGATTTGACCTTCTCATCCTTGTCCAAAAATACCTTCAACAACCAACCTTGAGTGCATATCATTCCCTATTATTTGTTGTTTGGTGGGTCCATTTCTGAGGTTGATATATAGGCAGGGTTTCAAGGCAGTAATATATATTGTATGCAGAATAATAAATGAAGTTTTGAACGTTGATAATTATGGTTGATGATATAATCCGATGGTAACATCTACTAATTTAGTAACATTTCATTTATGTTGAACCCTTTACATTGTGTTCATCACTTTATGGCAACAGTAATATCTCAAATCGTTCACGACATGTATGTGATAATTATATTGTTGAATGGATACTATTTGATTGGCCAAAATCTGTTGTAAAACCACCCTAATATATTGTGATCATAAAATACCATTTATGCTTGAATTTTCTAATGAACACTTGCTAATGCTTCATCATTGGCACATATAACTTTGTTGGTTCATTAGATGATGATGATAGGTATCATGGAAGTGATCTTGTTAATGGCATATGTTTTACATTGAATACTTTACATTTCATGGTCATAAATGATGAATAATGGTGCCTTGAGGTGTTACATTGAATAATCTTACATGTAAGCTTTATTTTACAAGCATTCACTTGACATAGTTTATTCTTGCTTATATTGATCCATTCCTTTGAGTAAACCCGAGTCAAACCTAGCCCTTATCATCATCGGTCTGATTGCAACAATAAGACCTAATTTGACCACATAGGAAAACCCTCCTTAGGTTAGAAACCCTAGCCTAGAACTACAGAGGCAAGGGCATTGAGGTGACAATGCGTTGCTTGATTGTCTGTTGCCCCAAGATCTCACCCATAGGGAGAGACTTTTCCTTGGTGAGAGTTTGAGCGGTAATAGGACCATCTTTAAGGAGGTAAAATTGTTTCAGGCTTCCTTTAATGCCATTTCTTTCTCACATGTGTACAAAGAAAATAATCAAGAAGCAAATTCCCTTTCAAAATTTAGCTTAAGATTGGATACTGATACTTGGGTGGTGCTAGAATCAAGGGATGGACATATTTAAGAATCTATCAAACACTTCCATGCATACAATTTTGTAGTCTTTTATAAATGTAACATACCCAACCTCCGGTTGAGCATCATTATGTGCAAAATACACCTTAAAATTAATATTTTCTACTTAATTAAATTCTTGTATCTTACCAGCTATGATTCACACACAAATTTAACCATGTTGACTAATACCACAGTTCTAAATGCATCTAACAACATATATTAAAACATGAATGCAATAGTTCAAACAAATCGCAAGCACACAACATCCATATAAACTATTTACACAACGAAATATAATAACAAACACAACAGAGAACTTCTTTGTTAATATCTAACCAACTAGTTGAATACGAAGGCATAACATCACATCCATAGGCATTGCTGTTCATTTTCTCTCAACAACAAGCCACCCCCGAGCCAAGGCTATGAGTCCACAAGGAGATCTAGCCCTCTAGCTATCCACTCTCCACACACAATAGTCCCAAAATCCAGATTCATCTCTACTTCCCACAACCTGCACAACCCAAGGAATAGGATCCCCCTCACTACACCCAGTCCCTCGGGCCTTCCCACTTCTCTTCAGGGCTCCAAAGCATCTGATTGATCAAGAATCCTTCCAACTACTCCGAGAGTGCTCATAACAACCCTCACAAGGATCTTGAGTTATTTTCTCAACACAAAAATGCTTCACAGGATTACAACCCGATTTTATAAGCACATAGGCCCCTTTCTCAACCTAAAACACAAGCCCATAATGGATTCCTTCAAGACCAACATGGCTGGTGCTCTTCCCAACACTCATCTTCTCTCATGTTGTCCAAGATCTGCAAGTAAAAATTGCTCTCTATGCAAAAACATGACTGTCCAAAAACTGTCCCCTTGGCCACATGAATTTCCTCCCTTGTTTGCTTGCTTGAATTGAATTACACTCTTCCATAAGCTGATTGTACTCATTCCCATGCTCTCTAGTAACAATGGGATGTGACTCCTCATACCCAGCCTCTTACATGAGTCTAATGATTGGTTTTAGGAACACTCGACAACAAATGGAAAGTTTACACAATGATAATAATAATTTAGGAATGTGGGTTGGATTAATACTCATGAGTAATCCCCCCTTGGACCCCTCTCTCTCTTGTGGAATCATATCCCCCCATCGTTCTTCATCCCTCTCGTATCGCAACCAGTGATTACTATTTTTATTAATTATTTCCATGAATATAATATACCATTCGGCCTTCAGCCACATTAAACCAATGCGGGCTCCTCGCCCCAACGCATCGGCTCACCAGCTTAAATCACATTTGTACAATTACATTATAATTTGTGGGGATTAAAAATGGGGATGTTACACTCCCTCCCCCTTGTTTTTTCTCTCTCCTCCACCTTGTTTTTGCAATGTCCTCAGTGCACAACACGCTACAAGTGTTCGTTCATTTTTCAATTATGGCTCCCTAGGCATTAATCAACATACAGGCTCTCCGACCCAAGATCACACATGCATTCTTGCCTAAACAAAATTACATGGGCTATTTGGCCCAAAGTCATATATACATAGGCACCCTGGCCAAAAAATATATACATACAAAGGCACTTCGGCCTAAAAACCATAGATACTTAGGCTTCCTGGCCCAAACCATTTAAGCTAATTTCACAATTCATTATTCTAGAAGCAAATCCAACTGGTAGACTTTCATTTTTCGTTGCTTGCACTATATATTTCTTTGGCTCTAGCTACAATATTCTTCACACTTTGTTGGTTCCCACATCAATTCCAACCAACAAACTCTTGTTCCCCTCAACCTGCACAACCCAAGGAAGTGTACCCCTTCTTTGCACTGCAGTCCTTTAGGTTGTATCACTTCCCTTCCAGGGATCCAGTACAAGGTTCAATAGGAATTCTCTTAGTTTTGGCTCAAAAAACTCCAGTTTTGATAGTGGAATCTCCAACTATCAAATAGTTTCAATTGTGCCTCCTGTTAGCACAGGAATTTGCAGTAGCATTTAAATAACCTCTACAGGCATATACGAGCTTCTAACCTATAAACTCAAGGTTCTTGATTAGTCTCATCATACAGAAGAGAAAAAACATTCCATAGCGCCATGGCACTATGGATTTGTCTATATAGCATGGTCTGCCATTTTACTACCTAAAATGCTACCAAATCTGTTAAGCAGTGTAATGATGGAACTATGAATTCCATAGGTTGCTACCAAATCCATTTTCATGTCAGATGCTACCAAATATGTCAATATTTAAGTGATGTATCTGTGAATTATGATGGCGCTACCAAATTTCACGCAGACACAGAGCAGGCGCTATTGAAATTTTGGCAGAGGCTAAATTGTGCAGAGTTATTTTGCTAGTTTTGAGTCACTAATTTAAAGCTTGGATTGTGAACAATTGAGAAGGTATTTTTGAAAAATGGAGGAGGTTTTTGTTTATAACATTCCAAGTAACAAAAACCTCTCTCATTTTCTTAAAATGTGCTATGGTTAGAGAGATATCATACATATAAGTGGCGCTACAGAATGTGTTGTGTAAACTTTGTTTTAAGACTGTTGAACTGGCATTTTTGACCAGTTGACTTCCAAAAGGATTTCCGGGTGAAATAAGATGAATTTTCAAAATCTGAAGGTGGTTATTGTCAAGAACGGTCCCATGAACATTATCTTCTTTCATTTTTCACACAAGTGTCATGTATTGGGAGATTCAAAAGAATCTTTGAGCCCTATGTTTTCAGTTTTCGTGATTTCCTATTTGAGACATGTTTTTGTGACACCTGTTGCGGCCATCTGGAGATGAATTTGAAGAAAATGAGAGAGGTTTTTCTTCATAACAATTTTATCTACAAAAACCATTCTCATATTTTACACATCTATTATGGTTCGATAATTACAAGTGGCGTTTGGAACCCTAGTTTTCATAATTTCGCCTCCTGAAAAGCAGGAAATTAGTTAAAACGTGTTATTTTTTGTTTGTCGTTGTTTCTATTTTGGGAAAGGGGCTGGAGTTCGAATGGGTGAGCTGGAAAGGACCTATATGGATATATATTCATTGTACAATAGGGAAGTAGGGTTGGACTATCATGGGGAGAGAGGCTTTGTAAGATGAGATGATCTGTTAATCCTTTAGCAAGTGAATGCAAGAGCTGCTCTGCTACTTTTCTGAGATTCATTAGAGTGTTATTGTCCAGCATGTTTTCCTGTTTGCATATTTCATAATGTGTTCTTCTTCCTGATATGATCTAAGTATACATGACAGAGATTCATTATATAAATGCTTGTTCATATAGATTGTATCATGTTATGTTAAATGGTTTCCTGATTTCAGAATTCACTTTCTTTCAGTGCTCTTTTTCAGCGGTCACTCTTTGTTTATCTTGTATAAATCTACAATAGAAATTCATTGTTTAAATGCTTCTACTGTAGTGGGCTTGTTCTCCTATCCTCTACCATTCTTTATCCAGATTTCCTGAACATAATACTTGATATGCCTCAGAGATTGTTAGTAGAATTCAGCTAAGTTGAAACTATAAGTCTTTAAGATTCAGATTAGACCCCATTGCCCAATGGTGCCCCCCTCCTGTTTGTCTTACCAAATTTTATTAAAACAAGCCCGTTCTTATCATAAATATGACCTTCTGAATGTTATTTTTGAATATATTTTGAGTCTTAGAGCCTTTTGGCCCTTAAGAGAGCCCTCTCTGATTGTATAGGTCATAAATACAGTCTGAAGTGGTTGAAATGGTTACCTCAGGGTTTCCTTGATACAACCCAAGGAAAATACTGAGTGTTAACACCTCCTACACAACATCTTAGCATATCTCTAGTGGAAATAAAATACATAGTCATGGCATACAATCTCATGCAACTGCCCATAATAATTAAAACATAATACAATCAACTTAAACATACATAACGACAACGAAATAGACACATAAAAGCACTTAGTTACATAAAAACACAAATGTAGAAACATCATTAAGTTAGACCAAGCAACGATGAACAAAGAAACACTTAGAATGCACTAAACAACAATTCACCCATCTTTCAATATAATTAACACAATGATCACAATCACTTATCCATGTGGTCATTACTCTATTTTACGAGCAATCACGATAAGAATTTAGCTGATTGTTCCTTTCTAAAACACCTTCATGATCCTAGCCACCATTTCATATGCATTATTGAGTTCCCTCCCCCTTTCCATCCTCACCCTCTAAGCACGGGCATTCCCTTCACTACTACACAGTCCCTTGGGCGATCCATCATTTTCCAAGGTGTTCTTGCGTAAAGGGAGCACCAACTCACTACAAGAGTTTTCACTGGAATTTGTAACTTGTGGAAATCATAGGGTTCTAGTGTTGTAGCAGTAGCCTCCTTTCCAAGCTTTCCAGATTTTAATAGCCATTATATCATCTGTATCACACACATACAATCATCGTGAGATGTTATCATAGCAATTTTACATATTAATTTCCAAATCTATTTTATGTATAGGAAAACAAGTTTCCCAAGCACGAGATTCCTTCTCAAGAAGTTTGGTTCTTGTAACAACATGCATTGGTCTTCCTTGTGGGCTTACACCACTGCCATATCCAATACCCCTTTTTCCTGCAATATTTCTCACTTTAATTCAACCAATCAAATTGTTAGCATATTATAACAATTTGCAATTGCTAATTTCTCAAATCTGTTCTATACATGAAAATATAATTTCCATGCATGAGTTTTCTACTCATTATGTTTGGCTCTTGCATTTGTAAATATTGGTCTTTTTTATGGGCTTACATCGCTACCATGTCCAAGACTAGATCTTCCTGCAATTTTTCTCAACTTTCATTCAGCGAAACAATTGTCAGTATTCATACACATTATCATTTAATTGCAACATTTGCAATCAGTCTATGAAGTGATTTCAAAATTATGTTTTTCTAAAACTCAACCACTTCCAACTATTATTCATATTAAAAATGGAATTCAACCATTACTTATTTTATCTAGAATGAAACTATCATTCATTGTACATGCATTATCAACACACCAAGCTTTTCACAATGCAATCAAAATTTACCAACAAATAAAATCGATGTTCCAATAGTCATAGCCACATCTACACAATGTAACCTCACATTGACTCTAGAATACCATACATTCATTATTATAGCAAGAATATATTTGCCTTCAACATTTACGCATCATAAACAACCCAAAGGCATACTTGCATGGTTGTTATCGACTTACTTGATGCTACCTGATCAACTGGTGCTTGGTAGAATCTCACGAGCTCCCTTCACTAACCTGTTGATCAACATTCCCACCATCCTCATTTGTCTTCATATGGATGGATACCATAAGCAACAATATCATCATGCTATAATCATTTTTCCTAGATACACAATCCATCATTAGTTTTATTCAATATAATAGCATCATTATATATATATATATATATATATATATATATATATATATATATATATATATATAATGAGACAAGGTGTGACTCATGGAGTGGATGAGTCATCTCTATGTGCAATTATGGGAATGCATGAAAAGGGAATTGTTGGGTATGATCTAACAAATTTTGTCTAAAAGTGCCCCAAAGTAAGAAATTTGCCTCAATTATCAGAGTGTGCAACAAAAGAAGGGTACAAGTGCAAATGGAGAAGTGTAGCATTCCATTTGGAGCAGAGTGGTCTCGAGTGGCCAAGCAATTATTCATATTGAATCACTTAATGAAGTGAAGAAAGATATTTAAAATTGAGCAAAGCCATGGATGGAAAAGAGTATTAGAAAGATGACATAAAAATAAATATTTCATAATGTTCTCTGCATAAAAGACGCAGTTGTGAGATGGCAGCACTAGTGGATCTAGTGGCTAGAAATGTGGAATGGCCAAGTGGGGGCCTGGATAGTAGGTTCAGAATAGGGGTCAGTGGTGCACAGATGAGCAGAATGGAAGTGCTCAGGTAGTGATATTCTATAGAAAAATACATCTACAACAACAACCAAATACAAGAATAAATCTGAAATAAATGTGCATTGGAATGCATGATAAAAATGATGCATGAAGCATGCAATAAAGATAGAATGCATGTGCATGAAATAGCCATGATAATATTAATGTTTAATGCATATTGATGTGCATTGGTACATGTGGGCATGCTTGAACATGTATATGGCATGAGTGTAGACTAAGAGTAGTATGCAGACTACTTTTAGTATACACTCATGCCACATACATGTTCAAGGACTACACTCAGTATACACTCATGCCATATACATAAATTTAACCATGTTGACTGATACCGTAGTTCTTGTTGATATTATGGTAGCTGTGGGAGGTATTTACCTCCACGTGTAAACCTGACGAGAATAGAATATTTTGGGAAGCAAGAATAAACCCTAAATAATTGGTTAAAAACCCTAGGAGACAAGTCGACTCAAGAGAATGATTTGTATTAGGTTATTAGCCTCCAAAAGAAGAAGTCAGCTAAAAGGAAATGTTATATACTAAGTAATTAACACCCAGAATGAGAAGTCGGCCCAGGCAGTCTGGAAGAAATAATATAAATATAGGAGGCTAGTCTTCATTTTGGCCAGCATTCTCAGAACTGCAGAAGTACAATTTTGCACACTGCAGTTGGCTAGTTTGTGTGCAAGTCCTGGGAGCAGTTGCCGCTGGCAATTCTGCAATCTGTATTTTTTATTTTCTGGGTTGGACTCTCTGATAAGATTTTGTTATTCTTTCTTGGTGTGCTATCCTTGGAGAGAGGTGCACCACCTTTGTTTGGCTATTAAGCCTAGGGTTTTCTTCCAGAATCTTTCTCTGTCAAGGTTAAGGTGCTCAGGGGTGGCTTCGGCCTATGGTTGGGTGAAAATATTGCTATATTGTCTATGGTTAAATGAGCACATCCATTAATTTCTAACAGGTTATGGGCCCACACTATCTTTAGACAGTCTAACTACTAGAAGATAGATTGGGAGGATTTGCTCAGTTGCAGTTACAGTTGCAACCAGTTCTTGTTGCAGCAACGAAACCCTAACCCTCTCATTGAGGCACCTTAAGTGAAGGGATTGACCTAATTTCTGGATAGTTTAGTGCGCCCTAGTATAGCGCATCTCCTGATACTCTCAGCAAGCTAAGACGTCAAGTTTTAGTTTTTGGTCAAAATCAAGGGTTGACCAAGTCAAAGCGGTTATGAATTACTCTATGAAGTCAGAAAACAAGTTAGAAGGAGCTTTTAACTTTAGAGCGTGGAAGAAAATGATTGACCTCATCCTTGCCAAGAATAAAGTGTTGGATATCGTGAAAGGAAAGATCATGGAACCATAGTTCGAAGAAGGAAAAGAGAAGGAAGCTCAGAACGTTGTAGTTTTGGAGAAGTTCAAAGACAGTGACATCAATGCCATGAGTATCATAATGGACTCTATAAAAGACCACTTGATACCCTACATCTCCCATCTTGACTCATTTAAGAAGATGTATGATGCCCTAATAAACCTCTTCTCAGTCAAAAACATTGGACATATAATGAGTCTGAAGAATGAGCTCTGTGACGTGAAAATGAATGATGATGACAACATAACATCATACTTTGTGAAAATCTCTCAGTTGAGAGATCAACTACAAGCCATTGAAGAGATCATTTCAGAGAAGGAACTGGTAAATATAGTACTCAATGGTCTTCCCAAGACATGTGATGCATTTTCCACAAGCATGAACAGAAGGAAGGAGTATCCCACATTTGAAGAACTTTGGACTTGTTGTGCACAAGAAGAATCAAGAATCAGTGCAAAAGAGAAACCCCAAAGGAAATACGATGATCAAGCCTTCACATCAAAGTTCAAGAATTTCATGAATAAAAAGAAGTTTGGCTCCAGGAAGAAACCAAATCAAGAGAAAGCTATGTCAAAAATACAATGCTTCAATAGTCGAAAATATGGTCACTACAAGAATCATTGTCCCAAGCTAAAGAAAAGGAAGGAAACACACGAAGCATCAGTTGCAAAAGAAAGGGAACCCTCAAAGAAAGCCAAGTAGGACAAAACATACTTCTTCTAAGACAAGGTAGAAATACTATTCATAGTTCTTGTACATACAATGTTTTCTGTACATATCCTGCATATCTATTTCTTAGAAGATAATATGTTCAAAGAGAAACTATACCTATTGAAGAACAACAAGCTAAGGATTGCTATCACAATGACTACAAGTCAGGAAATACACATAAAAGGATGATGTACACCAACAACCCCTGGTAACAATTCATGTGGAAGTTATTACAAAAGTAACAGCTACAAGATAAGTCGAAATCAGAATCAATCTTGAAGAAACCTAGAAGAAGTAAAGACAGAAAGAAGTCAGCAATCAAGAGGAACTTGGAAAAAGACTTGTGACACTTTTAAGAAGGCAATAAGGATGCAGTTGAAAGTGTGGAATATGTTAGATGGAGGGAGCCGATTATATATTTCCAAAACAAGAGCATGCATTCATGCATGAAGCAAGGATTGGGAGGGAGATAATCCTAAATTATATGATCAATTGAAGATGATGATGTATCTATCCATGGTAGCAACCATGAAAAGCAACACATGTTCAATATGACTTTAGAAGAAGTCTTCTTCGAAAAGAAGCCTTAAAGTATCCCTGGTTGTCCATCCACATCCATGGTCCTATGATGAAAGAAATAAGTTGGAATCTTCAAGACAAGGAATCTATAGAAAAAATCCATGGACCTGTTGGAACAAATATTGAAATTTTGGCTTTCGGTAGCTTATGAGGAAAAAATTTATAGTGTTTAGCTACCGAAAGTGCAGACTTTCGGTAGCTTAAATCTCAGGTTTCATATGTCCTTAGCTGCCAAAAGTGTAGATGTGTTTTTACCCAGAAATCAAGTCACAAGGAGGCACGAAAAGAATGCAATAAACGACAATAAAATCGCTATAATAAGGTTTTACATAAATGCCACATCACCATTTCAGGTTTTTGATAGTCGGGGGTTTGGCTGACATAGAGATTTTGACCATTACTTCGTTTCCCCACAACCCGAAAGCCGAAATCAGGGTTTTGGGACTTTCGGTGGCTAATGGCACTCTGAAATCACACTGTTAGCTGCCGAAAGCCAGGACTTTCGGTGGCTAAGATACCCCTTTTTTCAGCCTGTTAGCCACCGAAATTGCAGGTTTTTTCCAGTGACAAAACTTCCTTAGAAAAATTCATTTTTCTTAGGCATGGAGAGGTCGTTTTTTGCGTTAGAATAGTCTATCAACATCTAAAGATCCTAATATTTCCATTGGTGTCTTCATAATTTCATTTGGAGCTTGGGAAGGCAGTCAAAAGTCCCCCGAAAGATGAGGTTCGTTTTCAGAAATGTGGTGTTTTTTACTGTGATGAGTCATCATTTTAAAATGATGATTCTGAGCGACTGGAGTATCATTTTTAGAAACGGTCAGAGGATTTTGTGCCTAACACATCAAAGATCAATAACCTATTTTAGTTTTCCTACAGGTGTCATATATTGAGAGAATCGAATCCATCTCTGAGCCCTAATTTTTGAATCTCATATTTTCCTATTTTGACACATGTTTGTAAAATGTAGATCTGGGGAAAATGGAAATAGATCTCAGGGAACTGAGAGAGGTTTTTGCTTAGAACAAACAAATGCAAAAAATTAGCTTTCATTTTATACACAACTGTCACGATTCGAGAGATACAGAACCATAACCGCAACCCCAGTTTTCAACAGTTTGGCCCATTTTCTATGGCAGAAAGTTTCTGAAATTGATGGTAACTGTTGTTATCTTTTGGGAGGAAATTCGACCTCCTAGGGAGGATTTCGACCTCAATACCTACATGAGATACCTTTTCATTTCTAGAGGGATTTATTTTGTAATTCAAATCATTTTTCAGTTATTCGAAAGAGGGTAGAAGACTTATATTATTGTATCTTCTTGAAGAAGAAAAGGGAGGGGGGGGACAGCCCAAGAGACTTTTGGAGGCTAGGTTTGTAATGCATTCCTTCTCAACAAATATAGAACAGAATGCTAAGAGATTCTACACATTGTCACTGTCTAATTCTGTCTTCTTCCTGTGTTATTGTTTCTGAAGTTTTCATTACTTCTCTTTCTTCCTTCCATTCATTAATTCAGCTTGTAATGGTTACAATTCAGTGATACTTCTGCTGTAGCTAATTTAAAGCATTCCTTAAAGTGAAATTTTTTCTCAGTTTTGTTGTGAGTAGAAAAAGACCTGCATCTTAATTGTTTTGCCTTATTTACAAGTTTTATTTGTTCATAGCTTTTCCTTTGTCTTGCTATGAGTGAGACAAGACCCGTGTTCAGATATTTGAAGTTTGGTGTTATTTCTTCTATTGAAAGGAAGACCATATTTATCAAAATTAGATACCTGGATTTTTCTTCCAGTTTTGTTCATCTCCTAGCTTCTATCCATACTCATGATTTTGGAATGAATTTAGCAGATGAGGTCATTCCTCTTCATTTATGATCTATAAATGAGTGAAAGGCCTGTTTGAGACCTATTTCTCGAAGCCTCCTATGACTGATCAATCAAAAAAAATTATTTAATTTAAAATGTGTTAAGGCTTGGCTCTATTACAGCCTAGAACCAACTCTTGCAACAACATTTTCTGGTGTCGTTGCTGGGGACAGAGGAACGAAGTTATCTTCCATGGGATACGACAAAAAGTTCAGATCTATTTCTTGATGGTGAACAAGGGATAGGCACTCAATTGGCTATGATCATTCACCTGACGAATCCTTGGTTCGAAGACTCTACATGATTCACTGGCGACTCCACTGGTCTCAAAATGTTGAATTCGTTCACTGCTCGGATTGCTACAAGGTTTGCTCCTCTGGACTTTACAAATGTTTATGGTTTTCCAAACACTATTCTAGACATTAAAATTTGGGAAGATGTCCTTCCTAAATTTGGAGGATATGTGGACGACAATCCTGCTCAACACTTATTTGAATTCCACAAGCTCATGGATGAATTAAATGTACATCATGAAGATGTCCTCATGAAGTTGTTTATGTTTTCATTGGAAAGAGATGCTAGGATCTAGTATAAATCTTTACCCCATTCCAGTATTCCTTCATTGAAATATTTTCACACACTTTTTCATCAACATTGTAAGAGGATATATTATGTTGAAATCCTTTTTGAAGATTGTTGTAATATAGAATTCATAAGACAAAAAGATCATACAAATATTCTTGAAGAGGAGGAAGAAACAACTGAAATCTCTCAAGTCGACGAAGATTATCAGTATGAAGAAGAGTTGGTTGATAAAGAAGCAGGATATGATAGCTCTTGTGATCATATTCAAGAAGAATATATTCAGCATCATGGTCAACCTGCATAAGAGAAAGAAAATAATTGTTGTTTTATCCAGAAAATACAGAGACCACCTTCTCCTTTGACTGAAGAAGAAATAGATTTGCTCCTGCATAGTCATGTTACAACCCCTGCTTACACAGATTTGCAGTGTATACACAATCCCGGATATGAGCGTCAAACTTCTTCCATTTCTGAAAATGTAAATCTGATTTTAAATAAAGACAGTGATGTGTTTGTTGAAACCTTACAGGAAGTTAATGAACCTATTTATGATGATGATTTCCAGCCAGGAAATCAACTTGTAAGCTTTGTTTTGTTTCATGAAGAGGATAGGATTGTCACATTTAATAGTCTTGAAGGAAGTTTGTTGTTCAAGGATGTTTTAGACTGTGATTTGGAGGAGTATAAATCTGAGATAGAAAGCATGCCATAGAAAGGATCAGAGTTGCTCATGGTTTATGTCCCAAGCATTTGTCTGACTGATGACCCTCCCGAGTTATCTGCTGAACCTAAATATGATGAGTATAGTGATGATTATTACATTGTTTCTGTAGAACAACTTGCTACCGATTTTTCATGGAGGGATGATGGTCTTCATACAAGATTGTGCCATGATTTTGGAGATGCCATTGTAGATGATCTTGAAGGGTGCTCAAATATTCTCTTTGAGAATGATCCTGAGCATTATAAATCAGAACATAGGGTAGTCCTGGATGTTTTAAAACCTCAGGACCATATATTTTTCCAAGATCCTTTTGCTGACCTTTTAGATTTATTTAATGGAGGAACACGCTATGTCATGGATATTTTGTCACAAGAATCGAGGAAAAGTTTGAAAATTCATGATCAACAACATTTCAGATGGAATTTGTTAGTTTCCTTTTTCAACCTGCTCAAAGAAAGTGTGAGCAAATTTCAAATAAGTAGACAATTTTTGGATTGGCTTCCGTGGCATTTTTGTATCATTTGATTCAGTGGGAATTTTTCAGTAGTTAGAGTAGGTGATGTATATAAATAAGCTTGACTTTGAGCATTAGAGTACAACAATTGTTTTAAGTATGTTTCCAGTTCAGTTTGGCATCCTATATGGTTTTGATTTAAGACATTATGTCTCCATAGCCCAATGAATGCATAAGCGGTTTTTTGTTTCGGAAAGGTGCAAGCAAAGTGACAGGATTAAGCATTTGATAAGGATGATTTCAGATCACCCAATGGATGAAGGCACTTGGTCTACCTTTCTTGGCACTTTGTAGGAAAGCACCATCCCTAGATGGAGCCTATGTTGGAACAAATATTGAAATTTTGGCTTTTAGTAGCGTAGGAGGAAAAAATTTATAGTGTTTAGCTACTAAAAGTGCATACTTTTGGTAGCTTAAATCTTAGGTTTCATATGTCCTTAGCTGCTGAAAGTGTAGATGTGTTTTTACCTAGAAATCAAGTCACGAGGAGGCACAAAAAGAATGCAATAAACGACAATAAAATCACTATAATAAGGTTTTACATAAATGCCACATCACCATTTTGGGTTTTCAGCAGTCGAGGGTTTGGCCGACATAGATATTTTGACCATTGCTCCATTTCCCCGAAACCTGAAATCTGAAATCAAGGTTTCAGGACTTTCGGTGGCTTATGGCGCACTGAAATCACACTGTTAGCTGCCGAAATCCAAGACTTTTGGTGGCTAAGATACCCTTGTTTTTGGCCTGTTAGCCATCGAAATCGTAGGTTTTTTCCAGTGACGGAACTGCCTTATCTGCATTCGAATAGTCGATCGACATATACAGATCCTAAGATTTCCATTGGTGTCTTCATAATTTCATTTGAAGCTTGGGAAGGCAGTCAAAAGTCCCTTGAAAGATGAGGTTCGTTTCATAAATGTGGCGTTTTTTACTGTGCTGAGTCATCATTTTCAAATGATGATTCTGAGCGACTGGAGTATCATTTTGAGAAATGGTCTAAGGATTTATTGCCTAACACATCAGAGATCAATAGCCTCTCTCATTTTTCCTACAGGTGTCACATATAGGGAGAATAAAATCCATCTCCAAGCCCTAATTTTTGGATCTCATATTTTCCTGTTTTGACACATGTTTGTAAAATGTAGATCTAGGGCAAATGGAAACAGATCTCAAGAAACCGAGAGAGGTTTTTTCTCAAAACAAACAGATGCACAAAAGACTCTTTCAGTTTATACACAGCTATCACGATTTGAGAGATACAGAACCATAATTGCAGCCCCAGTTTTCAACAGTTTGGCCCATTTTCTATGGCAGAAAGTTTCTGAAATTGATGGTAACTGTTGTTATCTTTTGGGAGGAAATTCGACCTCCTAGGGAGGATTTCGACCTCAATACCTACATGAGATACCTGTTCATTTCTAGAGGGATTTATTTTGTAATTCGAATTGTTTTTTAGTTATTCGAAAGAGGGTAGAAGACTTATATTATTGTATCTTCTTGAAGAAGAAAAGGGAGGGGGGGAACAACCTGAGAGCCTTTTGGAGGCTGGGTTTGTAATGCATTCCTTTTCAACAAATATAGAACAGAATGCCAAGAGATTCTACACCTTGTCAGTGTCTAATTATGTCTTCTTCCCGTGTTATTGTTTCTAAAGTTTTCATTACTTCTCTTTCTTCCTTTCATTCATTAATTCAACTTGTAATGGTTACAATTCAGTGATACTTCTGTTGTAGCTAATTTAAAGCATTCCTTAAAGTGCAGTTTTTCCTCTGTTTTGTTGTGAGTAGAACAAGACCTGCATCTTAATTGTTTTCCTTATTTACAAGTTTTATTTGTTCATAGATTTTCCTCTGTCTTGCTATGAGTGAGACAAGACCTGTGTTCATATATTTGAAGTTTGGTGTTATTTCTTCTATTGAAAGGGAGACCAGATTTATCAGAATTAGATACCTGGAATTTTATTTTAGTTTTTTTCATCCCCTATCTTCTATCCATCCTCATGATTTTGGAATGAATTTAGCATATGAGGTCATGCCTCTTCGTTTTTTATCTATAAATGAGTGAAAGGCCTATTTTAGACCTAGTTCTAGAAGCCTCCTATGACTGATCGATCAACAAAATTTATTTCATTTAAAATGTTCTAAGGCTTGGCTCTATTACAACCTAGAACCAACTCTTGCAACAACGGGACCCGAGAGCTAAAGAAAAACAAGAGGAAGAACATGAAGATTCCAAGAGAGAAAGAAAAGCCAGAACAACCAGTCATTGTATCAAGAATCACAAAGACTACCAACCTGATATGAACTCACTAAAAGTAATCAAGCAGAGGAAATGAAAGTTGTGATGAAGAACAGTGTATGGAAGACTTATGAATGTAAGCACTGTGAGATCCAAAACTAGAGGTTCTCCCAAATGGAGGGAGAAGACTATGATGATTGCTTGTTCTAGTGAACCAAACATACCTCTACATGAGCCATTATATTGTCTGCAATATCCATGGGTTGGAGTCTACATTAGATGAATGAAAAGACTATTCTCTAGAATAATTGAACAAAGAGCATATGTAGGGCAACCTCAAGGCTTTGAGGTATACCAGAAAGAGACCCTTGTGTGCAGATGGAAGAAGACAACTTGGTGGAGAACCTCCAATGCACAATAGAAGCGTGGTGAAAACTTTCTATAACAGAGATATTGTATCAGAATGGTTACTCGGAACTTCAGGATGATGGATTTCCAATCCATGACAAACTCTCGTGATAGCAAAAGAAGTACCACTTGGATATGTTCAGTTTGACCCTTCCCACGATGTTGTGAACTAGTAGGAAACAAAAGAGATGAATCCAACTATGATATACTATAATGATCAGAGCTATATAAAGCCTTCAGAGAAAACCAGTGTTCCAGAAAAACTGAAGTACATTGAGATAAAGCATTACATTCTCAGTGATGAGGTCTAGAAAGGAGAATTGTTTCTCAAATATATCTCCACGGATGAGCAGACAAGCAGATATTTTGGTAAAGCCTCTATCCAAGATGAAAGAGTTTGCATACTCAAGAAACAAGCTGGAGTTCGTGGAGACGACTTCCTTATTGAAAAGGGAAGAGATGACTCCCAGGTTGGGAGGGAGCACTTATATGTTGTTGATTTATGGACAGTCATTTTTTTTTTCAGTTTGAAAAATGGTCCAGGATGAGCAGTTCCTTTCGAGTTCGGAAAGTGGTTTGATATTTCTGACGGACAAGCATTTTCTAGTTCGGAAAATGGTCCAGATAGAATGGTCATTTTCATAATGAAAATGGTTTGATGGATTGTTGATGTACCATAGAAAGTGATTCCCCTTGTGGCCAATGTGGGGGAATGGTCTAGGATAGTCTTTCTTCTTGACAGTCACTCTTAGTAGTGGTCAAGAAGACTAGTCTGCCTCGCCAGACAATCATTCCTTGGAAGTGTTGGATAATGTTGTCATTGATGCCAATGGTTTGATTGATTGATGTCAAGTGATTGATTGATGTCAAAGGATTGATTGATTGATGATTGATGTAATATAATATGTATTGTCCTTGATGAGAATGCATAGATGAAGATGGATC
>ML791040.1:58701-74161 GCA_009831015.1 Picea engelmannii
AATGGCCCAGATGATTTAGTTTATATCATAACATTGTTTTTCTGTGCAGGTTGATATCAGATGATATGATTGCTATGGAGACTGTATGTCTCTAGACACTAGATGTATGTTATTGTGGTGGATGTGTTCCACTGATTGTGACTATGTGTCATTGATTAAATAGTTTCATGCTACTTGGTGTGGTAGTGTACCACTGGATTGTAGTTGTGTACTACTATGGATAGACACAATTGTGTTCTATTGAATGACATTGTTCTGATTGCCTTGTAGACTATCAGTAATGTTGAAAATGATTATCAACTAGATGGATGATCAGTGTACTGATGGACAAAGATTCTCCAGACAGAAAATGGTCTAGAACATCTACTCTTCTAGGACATATGGTCGGATTAGAAGAATGGCTTTTGTATCATTCCTTCAAGTGATTAACTTATTCAACATCATGTTTGATTAATCAAATGGAGTATAGTTTCGAGAGATGATGCAGTTGATGTTGTTAGATGACACTGATAGTGATGATGGTGTTCATGATCTAATCATGAGATAATATGTATGACTATGATGATGTTATTGATTCAATGGTATGTTTGTGCTCAAGAGCATTGCCTTCAATACCTCCCTAGCTAGGAGGGAGTGTTGATATTATGGTAGATTCGGGAGGTATTAACCTCCACGTGTAAACCTGACGAGAATAGAATATTCTGGGAAGCAAGAAGAAACCCTAAATAATTGGTTAAGAACCCTAGAAGACAAGTCGGCTCAAGAGAATGATTTTTATTAGGCTGTTAGCCTCCAAGAGAAGAAGTTAGCTAAAAGGAAATGTTATATACTAAGTAATTAGCACCCAGAATGAGAAGTCGCCCCAGACAGTTTGGAAAACACAATATAAATATAGGAGGCCAGTCTTCATTTTGGCCAGCATTCTCAAAACTGCAGAAGTACACTTGTGCGCACTGTAGTTGGCCAGTTTGTGCACAAGTCTTGGGAGCAACTGCTGTTGACAATTCTGCAATCTGTATTTTCGGTTTTCTGGGTTGGACTCTCTGATAAAAAAAAATTATTCTTGCTTGGTGCGCTATCCTTGGAGAGAGGTGCGCCACCTTTGTTTGTCTATTAAGCCTAGGGTTTGCTTCCGTAATCTTTCTCTGTCAAGGTTAAGGTGCTCGGGGGTGGCTTTGGCCTATAGTTGGGTGAAAATATTGCTATATTGTCTATGGTTAAACGAGCACATCCATTACTTTCTAACAGTTCTAAATGCATCTAACAACATATATTAAAACATGAATGCGACAACTCAAACAAATAATAAGTGCACAAAATCCATATAAACCATTTACACATTGAAATGTCATTATAAACACAACAAAAAACTTATTTGTTAATATCTAACCAACTGGATGCATTCGAAGGATGAACCTCCCAGCCATAGGCATTGCGATTCATTTTCTCTCAACAACAAGCCACTCTCGAGTTGAGGCTACGTGTCCACAAGGATATCTTACCCTTTGGCTATCCACTCTCCACACATAAAAGCTCCAAAACTCAGGTTCCTCTTTGCTCCCCATAGCCTACACAACCCAAGGAATGGGAAACCCCTTCACTGCAAATAGTCCCTTGGGTCTTCCCACTTCCCTCCAGAGCTCCAGTGCTCCAGTGCATTTGATTGATCAAGAATCCTCCCAGCTACTCCAGGAGTGCTCAGAACAACCCTCACAAGGCTCTTGAGTCATTTTCTCAACATAAAGTGCTTCACATGCTTACAAAATGATTTTACAGGCACACATACCCCTTCCTCAACCTAAAAGAAAACCCAAGAATGGATTCCTTCATTCCCAACATGGTTGGTGCTCTTCCCAACACTTACCTACTCTCATGTTTTTCAATATCTACAAGTAAAAATTGCCCTCTATGCAAAAATGTGACTGTTTAGAAATTGCCCCCTTGGCCATACAAATTTCCCTTATTTACTTGCTTGAATTGACTTACAATTTTCCCTAATTTGATTGTACTCATTCACTAAGGTGCTATCACATTAGGGCCTTGTGGTTGAAGCCTTAAACAAAAGGTTTTCTAGAGTGCAAGCACTTTTGGGCTCTAGTAACCTTTTCTCCCTTCTTAGGTTCTTCAATTATGTCACAATCAAGAATCTAGGGCTAAAATCCTAAAGTGATAGCACTTTAGGGCTTTGGGAGCTTAACCCTAGGTAGGATTTCCCTTCCAAATTTATGGATGAAATTAACCTTGTGAGAGGAGGAAGCACTTATTCTCCTCTCTCAGGGTTTCACCAAGCATAATATTCAATATGAACAAGTCAAATTTACCATAACATTCAATGACATGAAATGAAATTGCAGAAATTTAGTTACTTCACCAAGATATGACAAGAATAAACCCTAATTGCAGAAATCCCATCCAAAAATCAGCAAAAGCATCCACAAATGATCCTCCAAAGCAAGTCGTATGAGTGTAGAAGAGAGAGATAACCAAATAGGGAAACAATTTCAAAAGTGTCTCTCACATGCGTGAGAAAGTTGTGATGATAAAATGGAATGTCAAGGAGGTTTATTTATATGGAACCTCCTTGACCTATTTGTCCACTTAAAATTGTCAACATTAAAACATAATAGGGTCAACCCCCTTCAATTTTCCCTTTTTATTAACAAAAATGAATAACACATCAAACAAAACCCTAAAGAGGGTGACCTCATGCCCTTGTAGGGTGACGTTAAGCTCATAGGAGTGATGTCTAGGCTGAAAAGGTGGAACATTGGGGATCCAAAGGCCATATGTCACTCTCCCATGTGCCAAGGTCCATGCTAGTGCCTCCTCCCATCAAATCATCATGTGAAACATCAAACCCTAGCCCCTAGGTGACATTAAGGGCTAGGAGGAGGATGTCTAGGCCTCCAAAGGCCAATTTTCAAATGGAGAAGGGTGGAGTCTCATCCTCTAACCATTCTAGGATGCCTCTAAACGAAATGTCCTCCATCATCAAGGTGCAATGCTCATCATCAAATGGTGCCCTAGATGTGGGGTGTAGCATCCATCATGTGGGAAAGGTCTTGCAAAACAAACAAGTATGCCCTCCAAGGATCCACAAGTCACATTAATCATGTCAAGTAATCCAAATCTAATAAGAGAACCACCCAAACATGTGCATCAAACCCCTCTTTTCAAATTAAACAGATGCTCAAAGACCTTATAAACTTTGCCAAATTTAGGTATGGGAGCGGTGCCAACGTGTCCTATTGGGTAAGTCAATCTCCAAGTCAAAGGATGTTTCCCAAGAAGATCCCATCTAAGTCATGAAATGAATATGAGGTGGATTGGGGTAAGACTTCTAGGCATGGGGTTCTTGACATACAAGGGTTAGTATTGTCTCATTTATGGGTGCCTTTGTGGAGGGTGTGTTGCCCTTCGTCCACAATGCAACATTTTTCCAAGCCCTTTTATTTCCATCAATTGATTAAGGTCCAAAACATTGAGTACTATGTGTAATGGAAAGTAAATAGTACCACAATGCCACTTGAATATAGAAACACATAGAGTGCCATATGCAATGGAAAGTAAGGGACACCACAAAATTCATTTCCTCAACGAGTGGGACATTTATTAATTATGTGATTTTTTTGTAGGTCCTTCATTTTTGGGGAAGCATTTTACTATTCCCGAGACCTTAGGGAAAGCATCTATAAGGATGATATTGGATTTTATCTTTTTCCAGCTACAACACCTCTAGGCCTTTAGCCCCTTCTTCCCATGAACTGAGGTACAATCCCTTCTTGGGGTCAATGAACTTGAAAACCCAAAAGATGAGGAGACAGAGAGGAAGAAGTGTGGAAAATGGTAATTATGAATGAGAATTGTACGATGACCCTTCAAGGAACTACCTAGTAGAAACCCTTTTCCCAAGGGTGACCAACTTGCTAGGACACAATGAAAACCACCAAGGTGAAATTAGGAAAAAGATATAATTTCTAAGCAAACATCCCAGAATCAAGAAAGGATTATTTGCAACATGCTCAAATGCTTCAAATATTAAAGTGACACTTACCATGACACTAGACTTGTTACCTCATGAAGCAAGACTCATTGTCTTTTGTGATCCAAACCTAAGGTAGCAGATGCTTGTCTGTTGCGGGCAATGAGTGGTGATCAACATGAAGAGGAGGGGCCATGTAGGCTTTGTTGGTCAATATGACCCTCGCCACTCCTAGATTGGGGGGGTAACATTTGGCTCCTACATGGGGACATGTGCTCACCATAGAGCGCATGAGAACCTTAATGGATCCTGGTATGAATTGTGCTTATACACATCAAAACAAGACACGTTGGGATATTGAAGGGTGGCACACTCACCCCTTATCCATATGAGAAAATATGCTAACTATAAAAATGTAGAGAAAAACTTGAAAATATTTTTTGTGGACATTTTTTATTCTAACATATCAATATGAGTCTGTAAAACATAAGAGTGTAACATAACAATATGCAATAATGCAAGAAAAGAATATGAAAATCATAGGCATGCATGCAAATCCATGCAAGATGCAACTACACTACCATGATATGCATGATGAAACATATATACAATGCAATGCAGAATGCAAATGTCTACTCTAACCTACCTACATTAATCTACGTTAATCAAAGAAGTCGAGTCTCTTCCCCACAGTGGGGTTTGAGATGGCACCCACTAACTGGTAATGGATGCCTCCTTCCCTATAATATGGATATATAGTATGAATCCTTGACATACTTGCCTTCAATCATGTAGGGTCCTAGCCAAAATTTCTTAAATTCCTTGTGGGTATTGAGCTTTCCCTTCTTTGTATCCCACACCAAGCCCAAATATCCTTGTTTGTAATCTCCTCCTTTGATATCAACTGCTTCTTGTATTACTATGGTGTATTGCTTAAAGGGAGGGGGTGGGATTCTATTGTAATAATATCTTCTTGGCTTGGCCTAATAAACAACTCTTCATTACCTCTTTTCCATATTTTGAGGGAGATAACTTCTTTGTTTTTGTATTTGTCTAGTTGTTATCGATAACCTTCCCTTCTAGACCATATTGTATCATCGATGTCATCTTATTGTGTGGAAGGAAGATCATCCTAGTCTTGGGAAAAGTTAGGGCCATAATTAGGATACTCCCCCCATTTTGTGTCTTTGTCTTGTTCCATAACAAGGGGGTAGGATTCTATCAAGGCAATATTCCTTATATCTGTTTTATGAAAATGTAACTTCTCCTCATTACCTTGTGTAATAATTTTGATGGGACCAAGTTCACTATCCTTGAGTTTGTCAGGGGGATCTTGGCTACCACCTCCCTCAATCCATATCACTTCATCAATGCTATCTTCTTCTACAAAGGGAAGAGCGGCCTAGTCTTCAGGGAAGCAAGGGTTTACATAGTTGTAGTTACTTTGGATATCTCCATAATTAGGTCTTTCAATGTGTTCCTTCCTTTTTGGCTTATTATACAAGGTGATATGACCTTGGGCCCCGACTTGGATGGTTGCATAAGACAAGTCCATTTGTAGACTCCCGCCTAGAGTGGCAACCCATTCCCTAGATAATAACATTCCACAAGTGTCAGGTACATCAATGACAATAATATCCATTATGTTGGGAAAATCAGGATAGTTAGCAAGGTAGACTTCATGATCTTCAATCAAACCACAGACTGCGATACCTTTTGACTCGAATCCACAAACATTCTCTTAAGGCCCTATGATCTCCAGACCCAATTGGTTCATTACCTTCAAAATCATCATGTTAATATACACCCCAAAATCAAACATGCAGTTGTGAAGATATAAGTCATTTATTGCCAAGGAGATGAGAAAGGGTGCTTGTTCCTCCTCAGTTTGCTCAAAATGATCAGTTTGTAATAGTACAAAAGCTTCTTCAAACAACTCCTGATCATCCAAGAACCTCCTTTTCTCTTTCAAAGAAGGGATTTCCAACATACCATGAATCCTTTTGACCCTTTGCAAGATATCAACCATGTTAGTGCTTAGGTTTGTCTCATCATCCCTAGATTTTGGAGGGGATTTTGGTTGAGGAGATCTAGGGTTATTTGGAAGAGGTTGGGGTGCATCCTTAGTGTACACTCAAGACTCTCCAAGCCTCTCCCTTGACTCCTCACTCATTCAACTCAAGCACTCAATCCTAGCCTTTCCTACAGATTGATTCTTTCTCTCCTAGAGTTTCTATGGTGTGATATTGGGGCACTCTTGGGGAAAAACAATAAAGATGGAGTCCATGGTATCAAGAAAATTCATGTGTTCAGGTCCCCCATGAGTGATTCTTGGGCATTCATGTTCAAAATGAGAATCTCTTCAAGGTAAGCACCAAGGGGCCTCTTTTTGACCTGCCACATTTCGGGGATCTAAGGTGTTTGGATCCCTTTGTTCATTTGGAGCATGAGGTCTCCCTACTTGACTAGCTCCTTGAGGATGCCCCTTAGAAGGAGCATTTTGGGCTTGTGGTAGTGCCCTTTCCATATTAGTGATTCTATTCATCATCAAGGTTTGGTTTCTGGCAAGGTCATTCATAGTCTCTTAAGGTCGTGCCCATGGAGCGCTAGTATATAGAGTGGGCTCAACGTTGTGTATTGTCTCTCGTTTAGTATCATCCTTGGCTCTCGGGGCATAGAAAGGTTCTACCTAGCATGATGAAATATTAGCCTCAATTTTGACAACCATTTCTTAGGCTTCTTGAATGGTTGTAGGCTCCTTGTCCTTGAGTAAATACTGAAATTGTACCAGGAAAGCTTTCATATTGAGGAAGAGAAAGTAATCCTTCCCATGGTAATGGCTGTTAGGTATTTGTTGAAACAATTTTTCAAATCTGGCATTAAATTCTCTAACAATTTCACTTTCTGATTTCTTGATTTTGCTAAGTTAGGTCAACAATTTGTTTGGATATGCTTTAGTGTTCCATCTCTTAAGAAAGGTCCCCTCAAGTTGATCCATAGTCTTGATGCTCTTATCAGGGAGACTGTCATACCATGTTCTAACAACATTGGTAAAAGTGATCGAGAAATGTTTCATTACTAAATATTTGACGTCACTACTCACAATATTAAGTTGAAAGAAGGCCCAAAAATCACTCATATTCTCTTCAACAGTGGTCACATCATTACCAGAGAACTTGGGGAACCACTTCTCAAATTTGGGGGGCATTTTTTGAGGGTAGCCTGGGATAGCTGACATGTCCAAGGGATTGAAGAGTTTGGATGCCCATTGTTTTTGAGCCATTGTATTCAAAGTAATATTTCCTCCAAAAAGATATATTACTACGTGAGAGTTGTGAGGAAGTATTCGTTTTTAGGTCTTAGGAGGGTTGGTGTACCTCCTTGAACATTTTGGTGTCGCCATATAATCCTTCTAGGGTTACCAAAGGAAGTGAGGGAATCACCCTCAATGGAGTTTCCGGGTAAGCTTGTAAGACAAGGGCTTCACGATAAGCTTACCAAAGGTATGTCATTGAGGAAAAATGACTCGATTCTCCACGGAAACCATGCCAAAATGTTATCGCAGGATTTGTAGTTGTGCAAATCCCAACACAAAATTACCAAATATTGCAGAACTATATGAAATCCTACCATTGTCACCTTAGTAATAAATCCCCTCATTTTAGTGATGGAGGAGGTTCACCACAAGGGAGGATTTGCCGGTGACCTCAAGGGATCTAAGTATCAAGTTTGATAGCCAAGCCTAACTCCCCCTCTCTTGATCACTTAATGATAAGTCTAGGTTAGTGAAATGGATGAGGTTAAAAGGTGCTTGAGTACATGCTCGAAACAAGAACACTTTATAGCATTTATATGATCAATTTCAAGTACAAACATGAAATTAAAACCTCGTAAGGCACTAGACAATGGAAATTTTCTATAGTTGGTACAAGTATACAAAAGTACAACAATTTATAATAGTAAGAGTAAGTTTGTAACAACAACAAATAAAAGAGATCGGAAATGCATCAGCTGGCAAGGAAAACTTAGCACATATCCAATGGATTAATGTCCAATTGTTCAAAGTAATTTATGAGCATGTTATACCACCATTAGAACAATATATGCAACGAATTTAAGTGTTATCAGGTGGTTGTAGCAAACTTTTGCAACAACAACATGTTTACCTCTCAATTAGCACAAGTTAGTGTTAGTAAAGTTAGTATATAGCTTGAGAGATTAAGAATGAAGAGTTTGTTTATTACTTTCACGGCAAGAGAGCTTAAATGATTAGTGCCTTAAGGCCATGGAGTCTTTTACAATAGAAATACAATATGTTTCGAGATGACAATAGCAATATCTAAGAGGTAGGGCTTGAAATCTAAGGTGCTATCACATTAGGGCCTTAGGTTTGAAGCCTGAAAGAGAAGGGTTGCTAGAGTGCAAGCACTTTTGGGCTCTAGAAACCTTTTCTCCCTTCTTAAGTTCTTAAATTATGTCACAATCAAGAGTCTAGGGATAAAATGCTAAAGTGCTAGCACTTTAGGGCTTCAGGAGCTCAACCATAGGTAGGATTTCCCTTACAAAGTTATGGATGAAATTAACCTTGTGAGAAGAGGAAGCACTTATGCTCCCCTCTTAGGGTTTTACTAAGCAAAATCTTCAATATGAATAAGTAAAAATTACCATAAAAATTCAATAAAATGAAATGAAATTGCAAAAATTTACTACTTCACCAAGATATGACAAGAATAAACCCTAATTGCATAAATTCCAGTCCAAAAATCAGCAAAAGCATCCTAAAATAATCCTCCAAAGAAAGTCACATGAGTGTAGAAGAGAGAGATAACCAAATAGGGCGAAAATTTCAAAAGTGTCTCTCAAACGTGTGAGAAAGTTGTGATGATAAGATGTTATTTGAAGGAGGTTTATTTATATGGAACCTCCTTGAAGTATTTGTCCACTTACAATTGTCAACATTAAAACATAGGAGGGTCGACCCCTTCAATTTTCCCTTTTGATTCACAAAAGGGAAATTTACATAAAACAAAACCCTAAAGAGGGTGACATCATGCCCTTGTAGGGTGAAACTAAGCTCATAGGAGTGATGTCTAGGCTAAAAAGGTGGAACTTTGGGGATCCAAAGGCCATATGTCACTTGCCCATGTGCCAAGGTTCATGTTAGTGCCTCCTTCCATCAAATCATCATGTGAACCATCAAACCCTGGCCCCTAGGTGACGTCAAGAGCTAGGAGGATGACATCTATGCCTCCAAAGGCCAATGTTGAAATGGAGAAGGGTGGAGTCTCATCCTCTAACCATGCCAGGATGCCTCCAAAGGCAACGCCCTCCATCATCAAAGTGCAATGGTCATCATCAAATGGTGCCTTAGACGTGGGGTCTGTTGGAATACTGGGGGGGGTGAATCGATATTACCCTTTTTCAACAATTAGTTGTTACTTTTATATTTTGTTAATTACCACAATAGATCAACAAAGGACGTGTTTGTAAAATTAATTATACAAATATAATTAATAGGAATTACAAGGCTTTATGAAGAATAGTGAAGGACATCAATCCTTTTTAGAGCACCAACTCTAGGAGACACAAATCCCCTTCTTCAGGGCACCAACCCTAGGAAGCACCAACTCCCTTATTTTTTAGGGAACCAACCCTAGGAAGAACCAACTCCCTTGTCTTTAGGGCACCAACCCTAAGAAGAACTAAATCCCTTTTAGGGAACCAAACCTAGGAAGCACCAACTCCTTTAAATTACACTTACTTAGTAAAGGATATGAATCCTTTCATGCCCCTCCCTTCCACCCTCACTTCATAAGAATCATCAGTTCTTATTCTTGGACTCTATTGTTGTTTTTAATCTTTTGATATGGACTACAGAGACACTTCTTCTTCACTGTTCTTCCTTGCTTATATAGTCACCCAAATGGAGTGAGATATGAATCATTGTGTCCCTTTGTTTGGACCATCACAACTCTTTATTTAGATTAACAAAAAATGATGTTTGCTTTTCTTCATTACTATACAAACATTATCGTGAAGGATTTTCAAATTAGTTAGAGTTATTTTCATAAATCGATCACCGATATGGATTGATTTCGTTTTTAACTTGATTCCATATCTCTGCAAACATTGCAAAAATCAAATTCTGCAGAGGCGCTTCCTTCAAACCATTTACATGTGACCATATGCGCAAAACCACGGGCTTATTAATTTAAGTGATGTTCCTAGCGCTTCACAACTTATGTGTTTGTAACCCATGACTGGGGGTTGGAATCTAGTCCTCCGGACTTCGAGCTTCGGGCGTTTTCTCTTTCATCTAGTCTTTCAAAGTTTTACCTCTCACAAGGATTGATCTTATGGTTAACATGATTCCCGGAACCAAATCAACGATCTATCTTTGATCCTTACACTATCCTTCCACTACTTTATCCAATGGCTATGAATTAATCAAAGGTTGAGATGGACAGCCACTATTTATTTCAGGACTTTTGAGCTTTAGGGGTTCGAAGGTCCGGGTAATTGATGTTCCAATTTCCACCGGAGTTGGTCAGCGTCGAAGTGGTCAACATGGGAGTGCTTATGTCATATTTCCACTATGTTTTGATCTAACGGTCATGTAAGAATCTAGAGGATCTTAGATCAATGGTTAGCATTGAATTCAGCCTTTGACTCTTTGGGTAGTTGTTGGATTCCCCTGAAGGACAAACTCCCGAAGTGACACAACTTGCTAACGTCACTGCTGAATTGGAACTGGCTGAGTGGCTACCATGTGTCACTTAGATTTGTGACTTACTTGTACCTAAAATACCAACTAGACCTTAACACTTGTCACCATTTGATTGCACCACGTGTCCTTGTTGACGTGGTCTTTACTGACGTGGATTATCTAATGTGTCACATGTCCTCCTCCTAAATATTACGGTCGTAGGTTCATCTAAATCCTTGATCCAACGACTATGATCAATTCTATACCAATTGTCTAGATTCATTTCGACCTTCGAGACTTTGGGTATTCACTTTTCCCACTTCCCAATTCTCCCAGAGTGATATTCCTCGAATAAACCTCAAATAACTTGACTTCATATAACGATCCTTTGACACGATCAGTTCTAGATCAATATTCTAGATTCATTTTGGCCTTCGAGACTTTGGGTTATTCACTTTTCCCACTTCTCAATTCTCCCGGAGTGAGATTCCCCGAATAAACCTCAAGTAACTTGACTTCATCTAACGATCCTTCTTTGACACGATCAGTTCTAGATTCATTTCGTCCTTTGGGACTTTGGGTTATTTGCTTTTCCCACTTCCCAATTCTCCCGGAGTGATATTCCTAAAATAAACCTTGAGTAATTTGAATTCATCTAACGATCCTTCTTTGACGTGAAAAGCTTAACATGATCCAACGGTTGTCGAGAATTCGGCTATTCGTGATCTCGTAAATCCTTGATTTTAACGGCTGGAAAACCTCTCGAAGCTCCTGCTTTAGATCTGTCAGTTGAGATCTAATTCTTCCCAACCTATGAATTCCCCTCAATCTGATGGTCGTGGACTGTCTTGAAATGATAATGGATGACTCTTGTGCGTCATCGCTTCTGAGCCTTATGTGTGTCATCTCTTCTGAGCTTTTGGGTTTACACTTGGATTATTTGTATGCTATCTCTCCTAAGATTTTAATAATTATTTGTGCATTCTTTACTCCTTCTGTACATGGATTCTCTGTATGTTATCTCGCCTGAACTTTAGAGTAACATGATCACTGTTGATCCTATCGTGATCAATAGTGATCATGATCTACTTCTGCATAACTTCCTACACTATTTCTCTTGAGCTTTTAGGATCTCAAAGACATATAATGATAATACCATATTGATCTTCTTGACATTAATGTCATAATCAACATTGATCATTTTGGCCCTCTTTGACATCAATGCCACCACCATAACACCATGTCCAACATTCCCCCCCTTTGGGATTGATGGAAACCTTTTTCTTTTTGAAATTTATTCCCTTATCAATTTCCTCCCCCTTTGACAACAATGGTAGAGGGGATCTTTCTTCGCTCGCCCTATGGCAATGATCCCCCTGACCATGTGCCCCTTCTGATACGATTTTATGGTTTTTAATGAGGTTTTTGAATTACTCCTAATTTTTGTCGAAGATTTTCAAAAGTACTCCTGGGCAAAGGTTTTGTGAAAATGTCTGCAATCTATTCTTTAGTGTCTACATACGCTATTTTAACTATTTTTTGGGTAACTTGATCTCTTAGGAAATGGTATTTAATTGGGATGTGTTTGGTTTTAGAATGCATGACTGGATTTTTAGAGATACTTATGGCACTAGTGTTATCAAAGTTAATAGTGATGGGATTATTATATCTTATTTATAGGTCTTCTAAAGTTTGCTTCATCTAAAGAACTTGTGTGCAGTAGGATGCAACAACAATGTATTATGCCTCTGTTGTAGAGAGTCATGTGGATGTTTGTTTCTTGCTTGACCATGCTACCATAATTTTTCCTAAGAAAAATGCTCCTCCACTGGTGCTTTTCCTATCATCTATGCTACCGGCCCAATCTGCATCAGTATATGCAGTTAGATTGAAGTCTTTATCTTTTGGATACCATATTCCAAGTTCTAGGGTGCCTTGAAGGTATATGTATATTATTTTTACTGCTTTTAAGTGATTTTATTTAGGAGTTGATTGAAATCTCCCCACGAGTCCTACAAGCTGCATGATGTACTCATAAGTTTATTGTCTTCCATTTGAAATTTCTTCAACATTTCCTTGATATATCTGGTTTGTGAAACGAACATTCCATTTTCTATTTGATTTACTTGTAAACCTAAGAAAAATGACACTTCTCCCAGCATAGACATTTCAAACTCGTCTTGCATTTTGGTTGCAAATTTTCTGCTTAGTGTAGCGAGATTACTCCCAAATATGATGTCATCTACATATACCACCACAATAATCATATTTTGATCCTCAATTTTGATGTATAGGTTTCTTCCAGTAGTCCCTCTCTTATATCCTTGTTTTTGTAGATACTGATCAAGCCTAGAGAACCATGGTCTGGGGGCTTGTTTAAGACCATATGGGGCCTTTTCCAGCTTGCACACATAGTCTTGATTTTCTGATAACATGAATCCTTTTGGTTGCTCAACATAGACTTCTTCTTCCAGTGTTCCATTAAGGAATGCTGACTTGACATCCATCTGATAGATTTTGAAATTTCGGAAGCATGCAAATGCCAGGAACATTTTGATGGCCTCAAGTCTTGCTACTGGAGAAAAAGTCTCTTCAAAATGAATACCTTCCACTTGGAAATATCCTTTGCACATTAATCTGGCTTTGTTTTTTTATAATTTTTCCATTTCCATTCTTGAAGATCCACTTGGTTCCTATCACATTCTTGTCCTTGGGTCTTGGAACTAGTTCCTAAGTCTCATTCTTCTCTATTTGGTCTAGTTCTTCATTCATTGATTTTATCCAATATTTACTTTGGATAGCTTCTTTAACAGACTTAGGTTCTATTAGGGATAACATTGCTTGTTCCAAGTCAAAAGCAAGTTTCCTTCTTGTTTCCACTCCTGCATTTTTATGTCTACTAATCTGGCTTTGAGAATGATTCTTTTAAACTCTTTTTGATGGAGCTCTTGAAAAGAGCATTTCTTCATTGTCTTCTTCATCAATATGTGGTTCATTTTCCCATGTTTCATTATTATCATCTTCTTGCTGAGATTCTACATCATCATCTTCCTGTTGAGATTTTACATCATCATCTTCTTGTGGAGATTTTTTTATCAATGCCTTGGGATATGCTCCTTTTTAGATCATCTATCTTTACATTGGCACTTTCCACTATCTTAAATAGTCTAATATTATAACATTTGCATGCTTTCTTATTAGATGAATATCCTAAGAATATTCCTTCATTCTTTATGCAACATTTACTTCCAAAAGTTCTGAAGTGTTTTAAAGATGCCGGCCTTCTAAACCATAGTTCATAAGGGGTTTTGTCATGGTTGGGTCTCAACTGAGATCGATTAAGTATGTGGAATGTTGTGTAGATTGCATCTCTCCATAATTTGTTTGGAATTTTGGCTTCATTTAGCATGGTTCTTGCTGCTTCTTGAACTGTTCTTTTTTTCCTTTCTACCACTCCATTCCGTTGAGGAGTCCTGGGAGCTAAAAACTGTCTTTTGATACCATGATTTTCACAGAATTGAATGAACTCTTTAGAGGTGAATTCCCCTCCATTGTCTGATCTCAGACATTTAATTTTGAGATATGTTTCATTTTCTACAAGGGATTTGTATATTTTAAATTTCTTAAAGGCTTCTGATTTTTCTTTTAGAAAGAATACCCAGGTTGATCTTGTGTAATCATCAACAATCAACATAAAATAATGTTCACCATAAGTACTTTTGTTTCTGGTTGGTCCACATAGATCTGTGTGAATAAGCTCTAATGGTTTTGTTGTGGAATTCTCTTTTGTTTTGAACCTAACTCTTGTTTGTTTTCCTATTTGACAATGTTTACAAATAGAATATGAAGGCATAATCACTTTTGGCAGGTCCCTAACTCCCTTTTTCTCATTGGCTTTGATTAAGTTGTCAAAGCTTAAATGTCCCAACCTTCTATGTCATAGCCAACTTTCATCTACTTGGCTTAAACACCATTTTTCTTCTTCATCTATATTAAGGATGTACACATTGCTAGATGCTCTTGGTGTAGTTGCCACTAGCTTTCCAGTGTCCTTTTTTTGATCTCACACTTCTGAGAATCAAAAGTAAGTATGTGACCCTGATGACATGTCTGACTTACACTTAGGAGATTTGGTTTGAGATTTTCTACCAGAAGTACATCTTCTGCTTTGGTTTTATTATTTCCTAAACCAACAGTGCCTTTTCCCAGTATCTTGGCTGACATGTTATCTCTGAAAGTTACTTTTCTTTTTCCTTTCTTATTTAACTTGAGAAGTTTACTTTGATATCCCGTCGTGTGTTTGGAAAAACCATTTTCTATATACCACTGATATCCTTGATTTCTTGCATATAAGGCTACATTGCACTCTATTTGCTTTTTCTTCCATACTTTTTTATTATGGGAAATATTTGTCTTTTTATCATATTTTGGCAATCTACATTCACTGGTTTTATGACCATAGTTGTTGCATTTTTGGCATTCACTATTGAATTCTTTCAAAGGAGAAAATTAGTTATAGTTTCTCTTCTCTATATTGTACTTATTGTTCTTATATCTTTGGACATTTCTACGATTGTATTGCTCATAAGCTTTGCAGTGTACTACCTTATGTGCAAAATTATTGCAAGAGTAACAATATCCAATAAATATATATCTAGGGGGATTCCTTCTGATGATTGTATTTTTATTGTCATCTTTTACTCTAATGAGGAGTATTAATTTATGTTTATGTGTAACAATTTTCAATGCTATCATCTTTGCCTTATTATCTT
>ML791040.1:90544-119528 GCA_009831015.1 Picea engelmannii
TTCATTGAGCGGATTTAGCACGTCCACCAACAGGTCCATGCGATTTTTCAGAAATCCAATGCTAAGTACAAGCAGTGCCATGATCAACACCGGGTATCGCACTAGTTTCAGGTGGGAGATAAGGTCTTTTTACATTTGAATAAAGAGCACCTTACAGGGCCCCATTGGAAGGTCCACACACTTCGTTATGGGCCTTACACTATCACCAAGGCTGTGGGTAGTAATGCTTTTGAGCTCAACACTCCACTCTTCCTTGGTTTGCACCCAGTGTTCGATGTGGACCTCCTTCGACTATATTTTCGACCATTATTGGACACCTCATAGATTGTATAACAGTTGACACCAACATATCTCAACCTTGATTGCATGCAACATGCATCCACTGATAAGATAGTGGACACACAGGTCAAGGGCACTTGCCAGTAGAGGATCCAACTTTATCAAGTTTTCAAGGCAGGGCAACTCCTACACCAAGGAAAGTGGTTCGCCCGAGGCCAAATTCAGTAGAAGTTTCCTCACCTGATGGGGGCACTCAACACAATGGAGACCATTGATTCCTAATGGGGGAGTACTGGTCCAGGTGGATATTGGTGGCCACCCACCTATTCCTACTGGCTCCTCTTGACAGTTGTTAGTTTAACACGTTCTTTTGTAATTTTGTGTAATTGTGGGTTTTACACTTTCGGGGATGTTTGAATCCCTACACAACTTATAGGTGGAGATTGGTGGCCGCCCACCTAATCCAACTGGCTTATTTTGGAAGTTTTCATGTTAGTACATCTTTCTGTACGTCCAGGGCCATTTTGGGGCCCTAAACAATGTTTTTTTTTTGTCTTGCCACAACCAAACTATAGACAAAGTCAGAGTTTTATGGCATAATGTGTAGTTCTCAAAAATACATTTCCAATGAGCTATCACGCACCTAAAACGAAGTTCGTATGCAAACGTTACGAACCTATGAAGTTGAGGTACCAACTTACCCATTGGGGCCCACATAACTTTTGGCGTTTCATCTCCTAGGGTTAGGTTGTTGGATGTCTAGGGTTTTGGAATTCATGAGTAATGTTAAAAAGGTCTCTAGAGCCTCATTGTAATCATTCTACTCAGACGGATGTGTGTAGTAGCCACATCTCTTCTCAGAGATAGCTACCACCATTTGAGCAAGTTGTTTTCAGTTCTACAATTTCAACCTATTTTATTTATTCAATAGAAGTTATTGTTCTCTAGATATCATTTGTTGTTCTCTGTATCTCCATGTTATTGTATTCAATATGTTATTCCTTTCATTCCACTCATAAATCCATATAATTTAATTAATGCATAATGTAGATACAGAATGTGGCTACGACCAAGCGATGTAATAGGCGAACTGCATTTCTGAATTTTCATAAATAAAATGTGATGCCAATTGTCAGGGACATGGATAGAGATGGGGGCTAAGTTTTCCACAAGAGAAGGGAGTGTCTAAGAGGGGTCTAAAGGGGAAATTATTTATGGGTATTAATCCAAACCCATTTTCCTGAACTTTATTATCATTAGGGACGGCCTTCTATTTTTTGTTTGAGTGTATGAGAGCCTAATCACTGAATACATGTAAAAGGGTGCATGTGAGAAGTCACATCCAATAGTTATTGGGAGCATGACGCTGAAGTACAATCAACATTGGGGAATGTGAGATTCAACTTGCTTGGGGAAAAGAGAGGAAATTTCATGGGGAGAACAAATAGATTTTGGATAGGCATGTTTTTTTGCATGAGTAGAGGGAGAACAAGGAAAGGAGGATCTTTGGAGGTAGAACAACATTAGAGGGAAAATTATGGAGCATTTTTGGAGCTAGAACAACAATGGAGGGTGAACTATAGAGCATTTTTGGAGTTGTTGAAGACTAAAGAAGCTAGTTTTTAGGCTTGCAAAAGAACCAAGTTGTCAATCCTGAAGAGTGAACTCATGTGTGAGATGCACTATAAAGACAAGTTACTGTTGTTTTTTTACTGGTAGTTTTTCCTATTAGTGAGTTCCCTGTAGTGAGACTCCTGGTTAACTATGCTAGAGAGACCCTGATAAATAAATGGGATGCCTGATGGACTGAGAGCAGTGAAGGGGTACATTCCTTATTTTGGGCAAGTTAAGAGGAAGAGAGCTAGTGGAAATTGAGATAGTTGTAGGAGAATGCCAGTGGGTTGTGGGATATTTGAGCTATGAGGGAATGGCGAGAGACACCCTCTTTTGTGGATTCTTATATGTAGCTTGGGGGTGACTTGTTGTTGATATCTAGAACAACAAGTATATGGTTGGGTGGAATGTCTGTCCTAAGAAGTTGGTTGCACAACTAATCTAGATTGGATCATTATATTATTTTTCATCTATATTGATGCTTTCAGAGTGGAAAACAAATGGAGGAATCATCTCACAGGGTCATTTTAGTGGGGCATGTCCCAGTTTTAAAAATTGGTGTTCAGAACCTTTCATAGCAATTTTGAGGAAATAAATGGTGTTTTTTGGGTTATGGTGTCTATAATTTATTTCTGGACCCTGAACAATGTTCTACACTTCAATACCTTTCCAATGGTGCAGACCATGCTTCAATTGGAGCTCATATGCAAACGTTATGCCTCTCCCAGGTTGACCTATCGTGTTGACCACCATGGTATGAGAGGATGCCACGTCATCCCTATTATGCATGCATGTGAAGATATCTGTGTGAGTGCTTTCAAGAATAATCTAGAAGGTTCAAAATATTATCACACTTGAAGCTTGAAGAAGTCGAAACCCTAACCCTATACAATTATCGGGCTACGTTAAATACTAAGCCACTAGGAGGAGAATGTATTTCATTCTATTTTATTGTATTTTTTTCCCTAGTAGAGCAGAACAACTAGGAGTAGGAAATTAGAGAGCATAATAGAGGGGGTTAATGTTCTTTAGTAGCTTAACAGTCCACATGTCTTAGGTAACTCCATAGACAGTGTTGTCTCCTTTGTATTTGCATTATTTCGATACTAGAGAAAAGAGAGAAAAGAAGCCTCACCTTCTAGTTGGGTTTTTTTCTGTGGATGGTGTGTGATTGTATTTAGATGTTCTCTATTTTCTGCATTTTATCTATTTCATGCATAAGGAGAAAATCAGTAACTAAAGATTTTGGAATATAAGGAATTTAACCTTCATAGTGTAGATTTCAGTTTTTACTTATCAGATATGTTGAGTCAAATTGTCCAGTGGAATATTCATGGCAGTTTACAAACCATATTGGTATTAGAGTATGTTTTCTTTTGGGTATTTATGGGAAGTTGCAGGATTTAGGAATCGACTTAAAGAGAAGTTGCAGAAACCCTAGCCATGGAAGATGAGTATGTTCATAACAACCCTCAAGATTCAGTAGAAGAGAGACTTGAGAGGTTAGAAGCACATGTCAATGTTATCAATCACAATATGAACCTCCTTATGGTAGCTCTAGAAAGCAAGCTCAGACCATTTGGAGATGATGGAGTTTCTAACTCAGAGATCATATCGAAGGGGAAATCAGGAGATCAAGAAGACCTGGGAAAGGAGTCATGGAAAGAACTTGAGAAAGAGCAGTTGAGTTCAAGTGTCATTAACCCTTCACAATCCCTCTTCAATATGGAAGTGAAAGTGGACATAAAGTCATACCAAGATGAGATCGATGCATTAAAACTGAATCATTAGTTGCAACAACTAGACATTTATTTTAGCATTCACCTTATAGATGAAGAGAAAAAAATTTCATTTGCTCAATTGAATTTAGAGGGCCATGCTTTAACCTAGAGGGAAAGCCATACAAAAACACTTGGGATGGAGGGTGACCTGCCAATAATTAGGTGGAAGGAATTCAAAACCCTCACCAAGTCCAAATTCTACCCTATCAGGTATGTAGAGGAATAATGGCTATGGTGGTACTACTTCAAGCAGAGGCAGGGGTAGAGTGTAAAAGAGTACACCACTAAGTTCAGAGAGATCACCATCATGTTGGGTATCTCTATCAAGAACCCATATGTACTCCTCAAGTATCTGGGGTGTTTACACAATCATCTGGGAAAGTATGTGATGCTCTTAAAGCCAAGGACAATGGATGAGGCATGTGTACAGACACAATACCTAGAAAACATAGACCAAAATAAAGGGAAACCAAACAGTTCCAAGCAGAAAGAGCATCGTGACGCTTCCAAGGAGGGGGGTAAAAAGTGGAAGGGGGGAAAGAATAATAAGATGATATAGACTACACATTAGTGCAAGGATCCTAACAACCATTGCAACCATTGCAATATTGATGGTCACACTGAGGAAAAATGTCGGAAACTACATCTAGAGTTGAACCTGAAGAATTGCAAGAAGGGAAAAAAGAAAAAGAACCTTCTATCCAAAATTTCAAGTAATCAGGTTGAAAGTAGCTTTGATGTGGATGGAAATATTGTTTGCGCTTCTATTTAGAAGGAGGTGAATATGAGTATCCTTCATCACCAAGAAGAGAAGGAAATGACCAAGCTCTTCCACATCAAGATTCAGATCAAGAAGACCAAGATATATGCTCTATTCAACTCTGGTTCACAACCTAATATCATAGCAACGAATCTGGTCAAAAATCTTATATTAGAGGTTCACGGTCATTTTGTCCCCTATCCATTGGGTTGGGTAAACAAGGATGCAGATATCAAGGCAACAAAATAGTGCAAAATTAAATTTGTTGTAAGTGATGATTTTATAGATGAAGTAGAATTGGACGTAGTGCCATTGGATGTATGTGGAGTAGTGTTTAGAATCCCCTCCATGCATAGGAGGGATGTTATCTTCATGCGGAGAGCCAACAAGTATCGCCTCATCAAGGATGGGAAATCCTTCATCATCAATGCAAGTGCCAATCAAGCTAAGAAATTGATTAGTTCTAGAGGGAAACATGGTTTAATTTTCTTAAGAGAAAATTAATCTGATGATGAGTCAATAAGAGTAAATGCATCCCTGGAGGGGTGTACTGAAGAGAAAAAAGATCAGTTGGAGAAGTTTTTACAGGCATATAGAGGAGTGTTCAAAGAGCCTAAAGGGATACCACCCAAGAGGGATGTGGAACATGAAATATAGATATTGCTAGACTCCACACTGCCAAATATTAGGTTGTATAGACAATCCATTATGGAAGTAAACAAATTAAAGAAGCAGTTGCAATAGTTGTTGGAGCAGGGTGTGATTCGACCAAGTATATCACCTTGTGGGTCACCCATCATAATTGTGCCCAAGAAGGATGGGACTTGGAGAATATGTATCGATTATAGGGCATTGAACAAGATTACACTGAAAAATAAGTACCCTTTGCCCAGGATCGATGATATGTTAGACCAACCACAACATGCCAAGTACTTTACTAAGTTGGATTTGAAATCAGGATATCACCAGTTACGAGTCAAAGAAGAAGATACCTGGAAGACTGCCTTCAAGACAAGGCAAGGTTTTTATGAGTGGTTGGTTATTCCATTCGGTTTATGCAATGCACCAACTACATTTATGAGACTAATGAATGATGTTTTACTCCCTTATTTATATTAATTTGTTATTGTCTATTTGTATGATATATTGGTTTATAGCACTACCAGGAAGGAGCACATATCACATCTTATGTAGGTGTTAGAGACCCTGATGAAGCACCAACTGCTAGCCAATATCAAGAAATACAAGTTTTCTCAACATTATTTGGTGTATATGGGGTATGTGATCCATGGAGGCGAGCTCAAGATAGATCCATCCAAGATGGAGGCCATCATGAAATGGCCAGTTCCTACAAATTGCACATAAGTTAGGAGCTTTGTTGGGGCAACACAGTACTTAAGGAAGTCAATAGATTCATTTCAACAATAGTTGCACCACTCCACACAATAACAATGGGAAATAAGAGTTTCTAGTGGGGGAAGAATCAATAGAAGGCCTTTGAAAAGCTAAAAAGAAAGATCAGTCAAGCACCAGTGTTCACACTACCAAACTTGCAAAATCCCTTTGAATTGGAGACAAATGCAAGTGGGTATGCCATGGGAGCAGTCTTGATGCAAGGAGGAAGTACCGTCTACTATCATTATAAAGTATTTCATAGGGCGATCGTCAAATACCCTATCTATGACAATGAGATCTATGACTTGGTCTAAGTTGTCAAAAATTGAAAGCACTAGTTGATGGGAAAGGAGACCATAATCCATATAGATCACCAACAACTCCAGTATTTTCAGGCCCAGAGTAAGTTACAACATACCATGCACTACAAATGGATGGGGTTCTTATAGCAATTTCATTTGGTCATAAATTATAATAAGGGTTACACAAACAAGTTGGAAGACATGCTTTCACGACCACATGGAGCCTTTTACCCATGATGCATACTAAGAGGCATACATAGAATATAAGGACTTCAAGGAGGTGTTTCAATAGCTACAAGGATAAATTCATATAAAATAAGGTGACAACAAGGCTAACTATCATTTCCAGAATGGCCTACTCTACAATCTCAACAAGCTTTGTATTCCTAAAGATGAACTATTGCAACTTATTAGAGAGGCTCACACCTTCAAGGTTCCTAGACCTTTTGGTGTTGGGAAGACAATTTCCAACTTACACAGGCATGTGTACTGGCCCATAATGCAAGAATATGTAGCACGATATATTAGAGGGTGTATACTTTTTTGTATCAACAAGCCTAGCAACAGGAAGCAAGGTCTATACCATCCCTTATCGATACCCAATGGACCTTGGGAAATAATTTCCATGGATTTTGTGAGTGGTTTACTAACCACGTAGAAGGGCTATGACTATTTTTGTGATATTTGATAGGTTCAACCAAATGTGCATTCTCATGCCTTGTAAAAATACCATCAAGGGACATGAAGCAACAAAATTGTTCTTTGAAAAACTATGTGTGCACTTTGGGATACCAACGAGCATCATCTCAGATAGGGACACTAAATTTCTCAGTGCCTTATGGACTATAATGTGGGAGAAGATGGACACTAAGCTCAAGAGGTGTACAACATTCCATCCACATACATATGGGCATATAGAAGTACTCAACATGACTTTGGTGAAGATTTTTAGGGGCTACAATCAAAAGCATCCGAAGACCTGGGATGAAAATCTGATCTATATACAACACTCTTATAATAGAGTAGTCTACACTTCTATTGTTGAGTCACCTTTTGAAATTTGCTTTGGGTATTTTCCACCTTCACCCTTAGATGTTGTATATGGACAACAAGGAGGAGTGAGGGAGGACCTCACATGAGATGCATTAAAAGTAGAAAAAATGTTGATAAGATTAAGCAGATCCATTTGCAAGTACAAAATATGTTGAAGAAGTCATAGGAAAAGTACAAGGATAAACATGACGAGCACATAACAAAGAGAACATTTAGAGTGGGAGACAGAGCATGGATACAACAAAATAAGGAAAGACTACAGGGTCCTGGTAAGAAGATCAAGGCTCTACAATATGTTCCTTTTGAGATATTGGAAAAGGTGGGAGATAACGCCTAAGGACTCATCCTACCCCCATACATTTACATTTACTCAATTGTGAATGTGGAGAATTTCAAAATCTATGAGCCTTCCATGTTGGATGAGGAGGGGAATTTCATACCTTCCATAGAGGACTTAGCACCATATGCTTAGGCAGAGTTGGCAGAGGACACAATTTTGCAGAATAAGTCCAAAACTACAAGATAGGGGAAACATGACCTTTAGTAGATTGGGTTAAAATGATGACTTCTAGGCAAAGCAAAGTGGTACTTGGCCAACATGACCTTTATCATATTGGGTTGAAATGACAACTTCTAGGAAAATAAAAGTGGTACTCGAGGAAGAATGTAGAGGAAAAATGTTGTCACCTCATTTAGTAAAGATTTTGGGAACCAAAAGCATCCCTAAATGGGGAGGTATGATTCATATTAGATCATTATATTATTTGTCATCTATCTCGATGCTTTCATAATGGAAAAAAATTAGATGAATCATCTTGCAGGGTCATTTTAGTGGTAGGTCTCAGTTTGGAAAATTGGGGTCTGTGTTATAACCCTAAATTGCTCTACACATGCATACATGGCCTTGGCCCTCTTACTTGCATTTTTTTCCAAAGCACTGCTGAGTTTCTCTTCTTAAAAAACCAATTTTTAGAAGATGTACACACCCTGCACTATTACCACCCGTGTACATACGCTTGTTGCACCACTACAACTCGCGTACATACGCATGCTGCATCACTACAACCCGCGTATACTTGCAAAAGTTGCAAGTAATTTGTTGATATTACAAGCTATTGGTAGTTTTCCAACTAAGCCAGTTACTATAGCCCGTTACCCAACTGAATAACCATCCTTTTGTCATATAAAAGGAGGTGTTGGGGTCTCATTTCACATCTAAGCATAAGAACAATGAAACTCTGCCCGATTTCACTTCCCTTCCTTGCCCAAGATATTGTTGCGTTTTGTGAGAAATTGCCTCAACATTCCCTCGTTAGCCCCTTCTCCCTCCATTAAACCCATTCACTTCCCAAGAAGAGATCAGAAGGTTGAGAGGAGAAGTTCGTACAAGGTGCACTTGGAGCTTGGTGAATAGGAGTCCGAACCAGGTTCATGGAAAGGTGGCCAACTTAGATTGTAAAGGTATAATCTTCGTATTATTAATGGAATAGCATGCTTGTAGTTTTCTGTTTGTCAATCTTTGGATGCAGGTCATCTCTGGGAGGAGGCCTGTAGTCAGTGGAACTTACAAGCGCGAGGAGGTTATCACCAGACGTGGGATTAGAGGTATAGTTACTTGATCTCCTTTTTCCTTGCTTTCTTCATATGATTTTTGGTATGTTTGGGGTAGTATAGAGAATTAATTGAATTTTAGACGGTTAATCGATCTAGCTACATTCTGAACCCTGATGTAGTCAAAGGGGGTTTTTTCCCGCTAGCAGTATGGAACATTCCAAAGCCATTTTGAGGCATTAAACGATGTTTTTTGGGGTTCTCATGATCGAAATCCTATGCCCACCCTTTTGACAATGTTCTCCACTTTGATTCCTTTCTAGTGGTGCAGACCATGTGTCAATCATAGCTCATATGAAAAATTTATGCCTCCCAGAAGTTAACTTATCATGTTGACCATCATGGTATGAGAGGATGCCACATTAGCCCTCGTTACTCATGCATATGGAGATAGCCACATGAGGACTTTCAAAAATTATCTAGAAGGTCCAAAACCTTATCACATTTGAGCATCGAGGAAGTGAAAACCCTAACCTTAGATGACTCAGAGCTAAGATTAGGGGAAATAAATAGTCATTGGAAAGGTCTTGACCAGGAGAAGCCATATATCAACCTTGAAAATTTATTTGAGCAATAGAAGTTATAGTCAACTCAAAAGAAGATGACTGGTGGCATTAAAGAGTAGAAAACTTATGCATTATTTTTCCAAAAATTGTGTATATATTTTTGTCAAATAGAAATTTTATTGCATGCACATTTTGTTGCAGAATTAGAGGTTATGAAATGAAATTTGGTTCTTATATGAAGACTGGAGTTATGGAGGATGCCCAAGGGTCTTATGACCATGAGGAGGAGGTCATAGGTCTACATGTTAGCATGGGAAATACTAAGACAAAGTTGAATGGAAGAAGAGGAAAAGATGAACCTATGACTATGAGAAGCCTGTAGGGGGAAGTGCAGAGCTATAGGGTAGATAATGAGAAGATCATGAAAGATGAGGGGGAGCCACTACAGATTCTGAATATGTTGCATAGGTAAGTAAACAAGGACTCTAGCTTTAAGGAAGAAAATAGTACTAGATAAGTGGTAACATCCAGATCCCATAGTAGAAGGGATGATCACGAGAATGATAGACAATCAAGAAGTTTGAGTTGGTGTCATCCTTCCTCAGAGAAATCAACTAGAAAAACTCATGCAAGTTCAGGGCCAGGGAACAGTCCAAGTGTGTCCCCTATCAAGAGGTAGAGGAGAAGGCTTAAGTTAGACATTTTTCAAGGTGAACTCAGGAAAATCAAGCCACCAACTTTTAATGGTGCGCATAGGAAGGGAGAAGAGGTTGAAGCATGATTGTTGGAAATGAATAAATATTTCCAGCTACATGATTACCCCTCAAGGGTAGAAACAATAATTAAAACCTACCACTTGCAAGGAATGTAAACCATGTGGTGGGATCAGGTTAAGCAAGACAAACACCTTGATGAAAAGAAGGTATATTGGAGGAAATTCAAAGGATATTTCCAAGAGAAATATTTGTCAGAGCATTAATATGAAAGGACGATGAAAGAGTTCTTTGAACTCAATTTGAGAAGCATGAAAATGGATAAATATGAGTATAAATTCTTTCAGTTGTTGAAGTATGTGGGATTCATAAAGGATGAGAAGGTCAAAATCCAAAGGTTTCTGAGTGGGTTACCTTCATTCTACAATGAAAAGATACACTATGATAAACCCAAAACTTTGGATGAGGCCACAAGGAGAGAAAAACATCTTTATGATCATAGCAAAAGGAGGCCAATCTTCCAAAAAGCATGGAATTACAAGATGAAAGGAAAGATGGATCAAAGGCATAAATGTTTTAAGCCGCCCTTTCATATGAATAACTCATAAGAAAATCAACAAGGATAGTAAACCCAAAATGAGCTCAGGATGACAGATTCATTTGGGAAAAGGCCAACGTAGTAGCATGTACAATGTTGTGGATGTGAGGGAAATCACTTATATAGGGACTTCCCTCACAAAGGAGAAAGAATGAGGATTTTCCACAACATTCAATAGACTGAAATAGTGGAAGACATGGGAGGAAACATGCCAAGGATTTATGCAGCCTTGGACAACAAGCAAGAAAAATATCAATCTCCCAAGATTTAAGTGGAAGGTAAGATTAGCCCGCAGAGGTGTGGTCTAGTGGCCAACGGACGTGTTGTTAAGGCGTTCATGCTGCTAAGCAGGTCACAAGTTCAAACCTCGTCTTATCTTGGAGGGCCAAGCTTGTGGGAGGTGTGGTTCTCCCTAGGGGTTATAAGGTAGTCGACGAGATTCGACCCCATGTCATGCAAGCCAGATACCGTCGTTGTTACCGATTCCCCTAGATACAAAAATAAAATAAAATGTGGAAGGTAAGATTTATAACTAGCCCATAACAATTTTAATTGATTCTGGAGCTATCCATACTTATATAAAATCTAACATTGTTGAAAGATTTCACTTACAAAGAAGTAAGCATAAGAAATCTTAGTTAGTTTAGTTAGCCACAGGGGCTAAGAGGAAAAGTAGTGAGCTAATTAAGGATTGTCCAATAGACATGAATGGACTCAACACAAAGGTAGATATGAACATCATACCATTAGGTTCATATGAATATATAATTAGCATGGATTGGTTGGAAAAACACCATGTTGTCCTAGACTGTTACAACAAGACAATCACTTATCTTGATGAGGAAGAGTAGCAAGCAAAGGTTCAAGGCATTCCAAGAGCTGTAGTTGTTAGAAAAATTTCAGCCATGCAGCTGAAGAAGAGATTTAGGAAGGGATGTCAAATTTTTGTACCCATATGGAAGAGCCAACCAAATATAAAATGGCAAGTATTGAATACCATCTAGTCTTGAGGGATTTTGAAGATATTTTTTGGGAAGTCCCAGTATTTCCACCAAAGAGAGACATCGATTTCTCTATTGATCTGGTGCTAGAAGTTGCCCCAGTGTCCATGACACCTTAAAGAATGGGCACACTAGAGTTGAAGGAGTTCCAAATGAAACTTGAAGAACTGTTAAAGAAGGGGTATATATGCCCAAGTGTGTCAGCTTGGTGCCCCAATTCTTTTTATGAAGAAGAAAGACGAAACCTTAAGGTTGAGTATTGATTTAAGACAACTAAATAAGGTCACCATAAAAATAAAATATCCCTTGCCAAGGATTGATGATCTATTTGATTGACTGAAAGGTGCAAGAATATTTTCCAAGATTGATTTGAGGTTACGTTATCATCAAGTGAGGATAAAGGAAGAAGATATCAGCAAGACAACTTTCAGAACAAAATATGGGAATTATGAATTCACGGTAGTGCGATTTGGGCTATCAAATGCCCCAATTGTTTTCATGTGCCTCATGAATGGAGTGTTCAGGGAATGCCTATACAAGTTTTTGATTTTGTTCCTAGATGATATGCTCATTTGTTAAAAAACATAATAATAACATGAACAACATTTAAGAATGTTGTTGCAAGTTTTAAGAGAGCACAAATTGTACGCCAAGCTAAGTAAGTGCATCTTTTATCAAAAGAAGATTCACTACTTGGGGAATCTTATTTCAGTTGATGGGATAACAGTTGATCCCGAGAAGATAGAGACCATTAGAGGGTGGCCAAATCTAAGAAATGTGATAGAGGTCAGATCATTCATGGATTTTGTAGGTTATTACCGAAGATTCATAAAAGGATTCTCAAAGTTTGCAAGCCCATTCACTTGTTTGCAAAAGAAGGGAGTGAAATTTGAATGGAGTTTTGAGTGTGAATAAAGTGTTCAACAACTGAAAGAAATTTTGACTAGTGAGCCAATATTGAAGATTGTAGACCCCAATGAATATTTTGTTGTGTTCATGGATGAGTGCAAGGAAGGACTCGGTGGAGTCCTCACTCAAAAGGATCATGTGGTGTGATATGAGTCCCGAAAATTAAAAGAACATGAGAGGATTTACACTACACATGACTTGGACTTAATAGTCATTCTTCATGCATTAAAAATGTGGAGACAATACCTCATGGGGAGAAAATTTGAGCTAAAGACATATCACCATGGTTTGAAATCTTTGTTTGGACATCCCACATTAAATGTTAGGGAAACTAGATGGCTCAAATTTCTTAGTGAATATGACTTTGAAATTAAATGTATGAAATTCAAATATAATCAAGTGGTTGATGCACTCACGAGGAGAAAGCATGAGATGCATATTGCAACCATTAGCATGTACAAGACTGAACTAAAAGATAAAATGATCGAAGCATCATATTCAAATAATCACTATTTGGAAATAAAAGAAACATCACAACAAGGAAATTTTCAACATAACTTTAAATATTATGAGTTGAAAGAGGATGGAATCCTCATGTACAGAGGCAAGGTATACATGACAAAGTTAAGAGAGTTGAAAAATATAATGTTGCGAGAAATGCACAATGTGCCAAATGTTGGGCACCCAGGATATCAAAAATCAATTGTAGCTGAAAGAAGACAATACTTTTAGCCAGTAATGAAGAAAGAGGTGGTTGATTGCATATTCAGATGCCTAGAGTGCCAGAAGGTGAAGACTAAATATAGACATCTAGTGGGGCTATTACATCCATTTCTCATTCCAGAATGTAAGTGTGAAGTTGTTACAATTGATTTTATTACAAAGCTGGCCAAAATAGTGAAGCAAAATGATTCCATCATGGTAGTGGTAGAAAAATTGAATAAGGATGGACATTTTATTACAATAAATACTACACACAAGGAAATGCATATTGCAGATATCTACATGAAAGAAGTTGTCCAACTACATGGAGTGCCTAAGGCAATTGTTTCAAACATATATCCCAAATTCACATCCAATTTTTGGAAATGTTTGTTCAAAGGCTTTGTGACAAATTTAACTCTCAGTACAATGTATCATCCATAGTCTGATGGGAAAATAGAAAGGACCAAAAGAATAATTGAATACATGCTCATAATATATGTGATGAACCAACCATAAAAGTGGGAGGATTATAAGCACTTACTAGAATTTGCTTACAATAATGGGTATCCAGCCTCATTAAAAATGAGCCCATTTGAAGCATTATATCACAGAAAGTGTAACACACCAGTGAGTTGGGACAACCCAACAGACATAGTTATTATTGGGCCATATTTATTGAAGGAAATTGAAGAGAATATGGTGAGGATCATGCATAATCTAAAGGATGCCTAGGACAGACAGAAGAGTTATGTAAACAAGAACAAGGTTTTCATATATTTTAAAGTGGGTGAACATGTATTTCTCAAAGTGAAAGCGAAAAAAAGTTCGCTAAGATTAGGTTGTTGCCGAGAGTTAGCGACAAGATATTGTGGGCCTTATGAGATTTTAGAAAATATAGGCCCATTTTAATACATTATATCATTGCATACATCTATGAGAGTGCATAATGTATTTCATGTGTCATTATTAGAGAAATATGTGTCTGACCCTAACCACATAATTTATTGGAATGTGATCCAGGTGGAGCATGAAGGGGATTTTCGGGTGGAACCAATACATGGAATGGAAGTTCAAAGTGCTTAGGAACAAAGCAATTGGCTTGGTAAAGGTCCAATGGATCTGCTACGGTCTTGAAGATGCAACATGGGAGTAAAGAGAAACTATGTGGGAGGAATACCCACAATTTTGTCAATTTTGAAGAAAATAGAAGCTAAAAATGCAAGACTCCATTTTGGGAAGCTAAAGTTATAGAAACATATCTTAGAATTCCTAGTCACATGTGCTAACAACCCTGATAAAATAATGGTGCAATACAATGTGCTGACAGCAGTGAAGGGGGTGCATCCCTTGGGTCAGTAGGTTGAGAAGAACAAGAACTTATGGTTGGAACTATTGCTGGAGTTGTGAAATAGCATAATTTTATTTTTCTAAGTATTGTGATGTAAATATGTATATGTATTTTGACATAGTGTTGTGCACCAAGGATGATGCAAAATTGTAGAGGAGAGCGAATGTAACATACCCACTATAATCCCTAGTTTAATTAATGCATAATGTAGATATGAAATATAGCTACAACCAAGTGATATAATATGCAAATTGTATTTTTGAATTTTAATAAATAAAATGTGATGTCAGTTGTCGGGGGAATGGATAGAGATGAGGGATAAGTTTTCCACAAGAGAAGGGAGTGTCTAAGAGGGGTCAAAGAGGAAATTACTTATGGGTATTAATCCAAACCCACTTTTCTAAATTTTATTATCATTGGGGACGACCTTCTATTTTCTGTTTGAGTGTACGAGAGACTAATCATTGAGTACATGTAAGAGAGTGGGTATGATAAGTCACATCCCATATCTATTGGGAGCATGGGGCTGAAGTATAATCAACATTGGGGAGTGTGAGAGTCAACTTTCTTGGGGAAAAGAGAGGAAATTTGGAAGGGGAGAACAACTAGTTTTTGGACAAGCATGTTTTTTTGCATGAGTAGGGGGAGAAGAAGGAAATGAGGAGCTATGGAGCTAGAAAAACAATGGAGGGTGAATTATAGAGAATTTTTGAAGCTATTGAATACTAAAGAATCAAGTTGTCAGGATTGCAGAAGAACAAGGTTGTTAGGCTTGAAGAGTGAACTCCTGTGTGAGTTGCACTATAACAACAAGTTATTGTTGTTGTTTTACTAGTAGTTTTTCATAACAATGAGTTCCCTTGAGTTCCCAATATTGATATTCCTGGTAACCTGTGCTAGAGAGACCCTGGTAAACAAATGAAATGCCTAATGGAATGAGTGTAGTGAAGAGGTACATTCCTTGGGTTGGGCAGGTCAAGAGGAAGAGAGATGGTGGAAATCAAGATAGTTGCAGGAGAATACTAGTGGGTTGTGGGATATATGAGTTATGAGTGGATGGTGAGAGACACCTTCTTTTGTGGATTCCTATCCCCAACTTAGGGGTGATTCTCTGTTGATATCTAGGACAACAAGTCTATGGTTGGGTGGAACGTCTGTCTGAAGCGGCTCGTTGCACAATTGTTTTAAAAAGATAAGTGTTTATCTATTTTTTCTGAGTTATTTCATGAGTTTAGTTGTTGTCCTTTAACTTTGTGTATGTGAATGGTTTATTTGTTGTTGTAAATGAGTTTATTAGATGCATTCAAGTTTATATAAACATGTTTTAGTTGCATTTTAAATAATGGTATTAGCAAGTGGTTAAATCAATGTGTTTTCATGTAGCTGGTAAGCTACAGGATATGCTAGCATATTTTTTATTTTTTTTCTGTGTATCCTGCATGGTAATGTTCCTCAGTTAAGATGGGGGATGTTACAAAAGTAATGGGATGAGAAATTTTGGATAATCCTTCTATGAATCTCATGTAATATCTACCAATCTTTGTGAATGACCTCACCTCTATTACGTTCTTAGGTGTAGGCCATCCTCTAATAGCTTCATTCTTCTCTAGCTCCACTGTTATTCCTTCCCTTGAAATTATATGTCCCAAGTAATGGATTTGCTTATGATAAAAAGAACAATTCCTTGACTTGGCATATAGTTGATTCTCTCTTATCACTTGTAGTATCAACCTCAAGTGTTGTTCATTCTCTTCCTCTGACTTGCAATAAATCGTAATGTCATCTAAAAACACAATGACAAACTTATCCAAGTAATTTCTAAATATGCCATTCATTAAACACATGAAGGTAGTTCGTACATTTGTCAACCCAAATGGCACCATTACAAACTCATATTGTCCATACCTTATTCTAAAAGTATTCGTGTTGATGCATTCATCCTTTATCCTTATCTGATGGTAACTTGACCTCAGATCTATCTTTGAGAAGATTTTCTCTCCTCTTAGTTGATCAAACAAGTCAACAATTATGGGTCGAGGATATTTATTCCTCACAATGACTTTATTCAATTGTCTAAAATCAATGCACAACCTCAAGGTCCCATCTCTCTTTTTTACAATCAATACTAGTTCTCCCAAGGTGAAACACTTGGGCGTATGTACCCCTTTTTTGACAATTTCTCTAATTGCATTTGCAACTTCTTCAATTTTGGTGTACTCATTCTATATGGAGTGTTTGATAGTGGCGCAACTCCATGCATTAAATCAATAGTGAAATATATATCTCTCTTTGGTGGTAGACTTGGTATTTCTTCTATCACATCTACAAACTCTTGCAACACTGGAAATTCCTCAAGACTTGGACGTGTACACTTAGTTGTCTCTTATACACTAGCTGCATACAATTGACATCCTTTCATGAAGCATCTCTTTAATTGTAGGGATGAAATATCCCTGATAGAAATGAGCCTTGAAATTCCTTTTAGTGTTCTCTACTTTCCTTCTTCATCAAGACAAGTCAAATTCTTGTTGTGGAAATCTATAATAATATTATGCATATCCAACCAATCCATTCCAATCAACCTCATTCATGTTTGATTAATGGTCTGCCTATTAAATTTCTAAGGTTGCATATATTCTTGGGATGTTTCTGCCTTTGTTATGATCATATAGGTACTCAACCTTTCTAGTGGTGTCTTGCAAAGTCTTAGGTTCATCAAATTGTATCTTGTCCTTGTAAAAGGATGGTATTCCACTTAATGTTGGATTATTGAGAGGGGGGGGGGGTGTGAATCAATAATGAGCAATTATAATACTTTTAACCATAGTATATTCTTCAACAATATTCAACAGTTTATCATTAGAATTCAATATATCATCAACAATATAGTCATAAACATCATCACATCATAATAGATACACAATACACCGGAATTTACGTGGAAACCTAAATGAGGGAAAACCATGGAATGTTTTTCTTATATATCAAAAGAATACATTCATTGGAAGCACAAACTTCCTAATTCTTCAACTACAACTGGAAGGAGGATCCAACCCCCTATTCTCAGGCTCCAACCTTAAGGAAGCTACAACTCCCTGAATTCTCTGGCTCCAACTAGAAGGAGGCTACAACCCCCTAATTTCTTTGGTTTCAACCGAAAGGTGGCTACAACCATCTATCCTTTCCCCGTCCCGTTGCCCTGAAATATAAGTGTCACTATAAAAAAACTCTACCACTTTCACTACCACTGTCACTTTGTCCCTGCCACTGTCTCTATCACTCTGTCTCTGTCACTGTCACTATCTCTGTCGTTGTCTCTATCACTATCTCATCAACCTGTATCTTCTCATCAACCAACTAAACATGTACCATACCATGCATCAATTGTATACCAACATACATACTATCTCATGGATCAATCATGAACCAAATATAAATCAATAAGGAATAATGAATCATGAACTAGAGCATCAACCATGTATAACCTATACCATATACCATACCATCAACCATATGCATATCTATACCATATCATCAATGAAGTATCTCAAAGAACCAATGCATGTCCCTCATGCATATGCCACCATACAACGTAAATATGCCTCAACCATGTACAACCAACTCAAATATATGAACTATAAGAACCATGTCATATGTTGAACCAGATATAAGAGTGTTGCTCACTCAATAAGGCAACCAAGATATACCATATACAAATACCAAACCAACCATACCAAGTATGCCTCAAGCATACACCATATCATGACAAGAAGTAACCATGAAAACAAGTATACAACCATACCAATACCTTTGTAGCTGACTTCAAACTCTGAGATGTTGATCTGTAACCTTCCTTCATACTTCAGAGAACTCGTACCAACATTTAATCAACCATTCATGAGCCCTTTTACAGGTACACGACTTTATCTTCTATTGCCCATGTATATACATGATTTTCTCCACTATAGCCCGCGTACATACACTCCCTTTCTAACCTGCAATCCACGTACACCTCAGAAACAATGTTTTGTTGCAACTCCAAAACTTTCACCTTCGACCTCCCTTTGCTACAACCTTAGCAAAATATCACTAGATCACAATAAAGATAAGCAATGAATAAGTGTGTGAGTTTCCTTGTGAATGACTCCTTGAGGTGTATTTATGCTTGTGCTAGGTAACTCCTCTCCTTATTTTAGGGCTTCTAGGGTTTTCTTGTTACAACAAATTTTCCCTTTCATTAAGGACTTGTAGCCAAGTAGGGGCATCTTGACCATGTCTTTGGGGCCTACAACTTCACAAAGTCATATCTTCCTAACCGTGAGGAACTACGTGGCGTTCCAGATATCATCAAAAACAAAACAACGAGTACTATCCATCTATGAGGGTCTTGTCTGCATTTACTTTGTCATTTATGTCCATATTCCTCATTCAACTTCGGGTACCAAAGCCACACCGTCGGGGCTTCGTCAAGGGTTTATATCAATGACAACCAAATTATCAACACTTAAGAAAATATGTATCTTCACCTTCTTGTCTTTAATAAAGCCTGCATATCTTGACAACTCCAAAAAATTCTTCTCATGGTCATACTTCCCAACTTGAGCTCAAAGCACTCATGCATCTTCTTGTCATAGTAGTGCTCTAGAAGGTATTGTTTCTAGAAATATTTCATGAAATGCTTCCAAGAAATATTTCTTGAATGAATTATTAGTTGAAGGAATAGGTGAGTAGTGATGCCTTTGAGTTCTGGTAACACTTTGTGAGTGCATATATCTTCTGTAACTATGTCTCCATGCATGGGATATGACTTCTTCCTCATGACTTGAATGTGATCCATTATTTATTTTCTTCTGCAGCTGATTTAAACTTTGTAGTAGTTGAGTGTTTAGTTGATTTTTCTTCTCCTTAGCTCTTCTTAGCCTCCCATTATCAACTATGTAACTCTACACCTCCATCTTCAAACTCCTCACGATTTCTACTAGTTGTAATCACTCCATCCGTCTCTATGGCCATTATACTCTGTATCTTCATTTACCATACTAATATCTAGGCCTTTAACTCCTTCATGATTGTAAGGTCCCTCTAAATCTTCCATGTCCCCTCTTCAATGTTGCTCTACAATTTTAAGCTTTACTTCTCCTAGTTGTTAGATTGATTTTGTAAGAAGTGTGCATACAAATAAAACTCTTAGATACACTTCATTTCCATATTTGTATCATTTCTTTCATATTTTGGAAATTATGCACATTGTAAAGTTTTTTGTCAATTTAAGACTACAAGTCCTTCTTCTTCTCAGTTTATGAAGGACCCCAAAGCATTTATCCAAATTCTAACCCTTCATACTTGGTATGAAGATCCCAAAAATCCCCAAAACGTCTCTTGGAATATCGATTTAAAACCCTTTGGAATTTGGCCAAATGCTCCACCGGTTTTCTTCATGTCTACAACTATTATGTGCTTTCCAAATTTCATCAGCGGTAGGGCATATGTTAATGAGCACCACCTTGCTCTTTAAAAACCAATAATCTTCATTTTTTGGAAAATTGGAGCTAAATTGGCTAATGACCCTCACTAGAACTTTTATGTTTCTCCTCACTATAGACATGTTATTCCCTACCCTAGGGATAACTAAGAAGATCATGTCTCGAGGCCCACAGGTCCTAGACATGGAGTACCGAGAGCAGAACGACCTAAGCATGGCCCTAGAGGGCCCCTCTTTTCTTTAGTGCAATCCATTTATCAACATCAATAATATCCATCCCACCAACATGGTCCTGAAGTAACAATAAGTCTTGCTCCATGAGGTAATGAGTCTGGGTATCATGGTATGTATCACTCTAGTTTTTGAAGCACTTGAATATGTTGCATTGAATCCTTTTTTCATTTCATGACGTTTGCTTGGAAATTATGCTCTTTGCCTCGTTCATACTTGGAAGGGTGACATGGTGCCCTAGTAAGTTGATCTCCCTTTAGGATGGGTTGCGACTGGGTGGGTCTGTGAAAGGTCATCGTCCATTACCTCCATACTTACCACTTTCCATATTTATTCCTCTCATCTCCCCTACCTTTATTTGGGAATTGGGAATGGCTACACTAGGAAGGGTTGTACCTTGCCTCATGGGAAGACGTGGCTAAAGGCCCAAAGGGTAAAATTAGCTGGAAAGAGTTAAAATCCAATATTGAAACCTTTGATATGCTTCTCCCATGGATCCCCAAGAAAGCAATGAAAAGCTTCTTAGTAAGAAAAGGGGACCCATAAGATACATAAACACTAAGGTACTAGTTGATGTATATGAGGTCTCATCACGAGCTGACCTATTATGACCATGTGCTTGTAGCGGTATGACACTACCACCTATCTGTTCACCAAACCAGGGTAGTGGCTCTTGGTGGCATAGCCAAGAGAAAGGGGGTCTCAACATGAGCCAACATTCTCATCTCTGTGAAATTTTTGTGGATGAGGTTGTCACCTCTGGTCATCAAGCCATGACAGTGGCCCTCAACTATTCCCTTGAAGCACAAAAGAAAAAGATCAAAGGCAATAAAACTAAGAGTAAGAGGAAATGAATGGGATAACAAACAATAAAATTTATGACAAGGTGCAACTCTCCCTCTACAAAGGCACCCACAGGTAAGATTTTACATTTCCCTGTTATCACATGCACCCTATGCCCAAACACTTACCCCATCCCACCTCATACACTTACATGATCTGGACTAGATCCCACCTCATAAACACCCCTAAATTAAGAGAGGTTAGCCCAATAGGATGCCTCGAGACCTTCGCCAAACCTAACTTGTAAAATTGCATAATGTCTTTGAGCATTTATATAGGTTAAAAGTGGGTTTGATGCACATGTTTGGGTAATTTAATTATTGGATGTGATTTACATGTTATGATCACTGTGACTTGTGAACCCTGGAGGGTGTACTTGTTGTTGTTGCAGGAATTTTCCTAGTGGATAGGTACACAAGAGGGAATTATTAGCTCAGACCTTCATGGGGGGATTGAATCCCACAGATGGATGTTGTAACCTCAGCCAATGGTAAGAAGACATTGAAGATTTTCACCAGGGAGAGAGAAGGATGTTGCCTTTGGAGGCACCTTGGCAGACCTAGACCCAGGGGGATCTTTCTCTTCCACATGGACGTTGGCCCTTGAAGGCCCAGGACGTCACCATCATGACCCCAGATGTCATCTAGAGCTAGGGATTTTGTTTTGGAGGCATTTATGGGCCTAGTGGCACATGCGAGCTTTATCTGGGGATTTTGGAGGCCAAGCACCCTACCTTTTAGGCTCAATGTTCCACTTTAGGGCCTCAATGTCACCCTAGAAGGGCATGACGTTACCCTTGGAGGTGTCTTTAGATGATAATTAATTTTATTTATGTCAAATTTGAATTTATTTGTAAATTGGCTAGGTCATCCTTATTTTGACCTAAAATTAATTAAAGGTCAATGGTTTTGTATAAATAAACATAAAGTACTTTCATTTTAGACATAAAAACTCCTCACACAAGAGGAGAGGTTTGAAATTTGCGACCTATTAAGGGATATTGGCTGAAATTGTGAGGCACACTCTTGTATAAGGCTAATTTTTGCAAGTTGGATCAATCTTGGAAGCTTTTATGGTGATCTTGCATGGTATTTTCATGATTATTCTTGGTGAAAGTAAGTAAAATCTGCATTTTTTGTCATCTATTGAATGGTTTATGTATGGTTTTATTTGCTCATACAAGATTATGAAATTGCATGGTATACTTAATACTTGAAGGAAGGAACTTAAATTTCTACTTTATTACTTTCTATTTGCGAAGATTTTCATTGAATTGATCTAGTGACTAGTGAAACCATAGAGCCCTAAATTGCTAGCACTCTAAGGTTTTGACCTAGTTATCTTTGCCTACTTTTTATCCGATAAGAAGCCTAAGGGGACCAAGGTGTTAGGGCCTAGAATTGCCTACACCCTAGTATCTTGTTTCTTGAGGTAAATGCATAGGGGGACTTAAGTTACTCCTCCTCCTATGCATTCTCCATCTTATAATTTTGTGCATTATCAAAATTGAATTTGTAGCCAAACCCTTTTCCTCTTGGTTTGGTAGATAATTGTCCAAAATTTGATGGAAACCCATCCCTGGCTAAACCTCATGTCACGAAAATCTTGAAATATGTTTCGAAGACAAAAGTAAGACATCAAGATGTACTAGTAAGATTGTTCTTATTGCATTTGGGAGCAGACCAAGGGAAGTGGGTTAAGCATGATATCATCTCGAAGAGTATAATTTCTATTAAAGTCTTCATTTTACTTTTCCTTGAAAGGTGGGACCCAACAATGCGAGTGTATAAAAATACTTCAACCCTCCAAAATAAAGGGTTACACCCTAGCCCTATTAATGAAGACCAAAACCAACAAGAAGTTGAAGAGAGGGTCCCTCATGAAGGTAAGAATCCCATGAGGAAGAGCAAGAATTTACTACCGAAGATAATGAGGACTTGGTTGAAGAGCAAGAACTTGAAGATATCAAGCATGATGATGAAGTGTTGATGTGTGCTCCTCCCTCCGATGAAGCCATGCAAAATCTTATCCCTCCTGCACAAGAAGAAAAGAATGAGGTTAATCATTTTCCTTTCTAGGTTTTTGATGATGTCCTATTCTATGATTCAGAAGGTGAAGAATTCAAGGAATTCTTGGACGAACTAGGTCCTTCGAGCTGTAATGAAGGTGATGATGTGATTGATGAGTTTATATCTGTTGGGAGATATGGATGGGATGTGATTGGTCATGATATATATCCCATTTATGACATTGAGGGTCATCTCCGTATGTTTCCTTCATAAACATCATGTGAGATTTCTATTGATTCTAGTACTTGGCAACAAGGAGATGATATGGTTACAGATATTTTCAAAACACCCAAGGATGACCTTGTGCAATGTTCTCACGATGATTTCCGATCATACCTTGAGGATTTTAATGAAAATCCCTTTGAGTACCTATATTTTCTTGAATATTATCAACCACCATTATGCTTAGACCTTGATAAGGGTGAGGACATTGCTTGCCTGAAGCAGGGTACTTGTGACAAGGTTTTCCAGCATCCTTCGATTAATTTACCTCACTATGTCATTAAGGGTGCAGTTGGGAAACACGTACCTTGTCTTAAGTTTTCTTTAGGGAAAATCCTTCTTTTATAATTCAAGGGTAGGTTGAATGCCTTAAGAAAAAAAAAATTATCTCGATATTCCAACCTTCCCATGAGAAGTTGTCGGTCATCATCTAGGTTCTTGCTAGTCCCTTCCCAGACCTCGGGATGTGATGACGTCCAAGGTAGCCAACCTTCAGATTCTTTGAGTCAGTATTTTGAGCCTTTAATTTTTCACGACCCTTTTCTGATATGGATTGAGCACTTTCCTAGAAGTGTCACTTGGCATAATTTTGTCCCTCCCTCCCGCCTCCATAAGCTAGACTTTACAAATTCCTATGATATGATGCATGCTCTAAATCATGTTATTTTTGTGCTTGACTTGTCATTGTTTTAGTTTACGATTAAGCACAGAGGCAAGTATTATGAGGTATTGCTAGGATGGTTTCACTGGTTACATGACTACACCTAGCATTCAACCAACAGGTAAGTAGAGGTAGGTAAGCATTTGCATCCATTATATATACCATTTGAATATCATGCTAGCATAGTTGTAGTTTCATTTTCATATTCTATTGTTTCATTATGTATATATGTATGCTCATGATCACATGCTAGATTAGAGATGATCTTTATTTTATTATATCATATATGAACAAGGGGTGATATCACCACCCTAAGGATTACTAATATCCTTTGTTAAGATTTAGCAGGCACAGGTCATACCAGAGATGTTGAGATTCTCATGTGCTTTACGGTGAGCACATGTCCCCGAGTTGGAGCCAGATGTTATCCCCTACCCTAGGGATAACTAAGGAGATCACATCTCAAGGCCCACGGGTCCTAGACATGGAGTACCGAGAGCCGAATGACTTAAGCATGGCCCAAGGGGGCCCCTCTTTTCTTCAGTGCAATCCATTTATCAGAAGCAGCAATATCGATCCCACTAGCCTGGTCCTGAAGTAGTAGCAAGTCTTGATCCATGAGGTAATTAGTCAGGTTATCATGGTATGTATCACTCTGATTTTTCAAGCACTTGAATATGTTGCATTGAATCCTTTTTTCATTTCATGACGTTTACTTGGAAGTTATGCTCTTTGCCTCATTCATACCTGGAAGGGTGACATGGTGCCCTAGTAAGTTGATCTCCCTCTAGGATGGGTTGTCACTGGGTGGGTCTGTGAAAGGTCATCGTTCATTCCCTCCATACTCACCACTTTCCATGTTTATTCCTCTCATATCCATACCTTTATTTGGGAATTGGGATTGTCTACACTAGGAAGGGTTGTACCTTACCTCGTGGGAAGAAGGGGCTAAAGGCCTAGAGGGTAAAAGTAGTTGGAAAGAGTTAAAAGACAATATTGAAAACTTTGAGATGCTTCACCTAGGTACCCCTAAGAACATAGTGAAAATATTCTCAGTAAGAAAAGGGGACCCATAAGATACATAAACACTTAGAGTAATAGTTGATGGATATGATGTCTCATCACGATCCGACCTATTATGACCATGGGCATGTAGCGGTATCACACTACCACCTATCTAGTCACCAAACCAAGGTAGTGGCTCTTGGTGGCATAGCTAAGAGAAAGGGGGTCTCATCACGAGCCAACCTTCTCATCTTTGTGAAATGTTTGTGGATAACGTTGTCACCTATGGTCATCAAGCCAAGATAGTGTCCCTCAACTATTCCCTTGAAGCACAAAAGGAAAAGATCAAAGGAAATAAAACTAAGAGTAAAAGGAAATGAATGGGCTAGGAAACAATAACATTTATGACAAGGTGTAGCTCGCCCTCTACAAAGGTACCCACAGGTAAGATTTTACATTTCCCTATTATCACATGCACCCTATTGCCAAACACTTACCCCATACCACCTCATACACTTACATAATCTGGACTAAATCCCACCTGGGATACACCCCTAAATTAAGAGAGGTTATCCCAATATGACGCCATAAGACCTTCTCCAAACCTAACTTGTCATATTGCATAACATCTTTAAGCATTTGTCTGGGTTAAAAGGGTGTTTGATGCACATGTTTGGGTAATTTAATTATTGGATGTGATTTACATGTTATGATCCCTGTGACTTATGAACCCCTAGAGGGCATACTTGTTATTGCTATAGGAATTTTCCTGGTGGACAGGTACACGTGAGGGAACTATTAGCTCGAACCTTCATGGGGAGATTAAATCCCGCAAATGGATGTTGTAACCCCAACCAGGGGTAAGAAGACATTGAAGATTTTCACTAGGAAGAAAGAAGGATGTTGCCTTTGGAGGCACCTTGGAAGACCTAGACCCAGGGGGATATTTCTCTTCCACATGGACTTTGGCCCTTGAAGGCCCAGGACATCACCATCATGACCTTGGACATCATCCAGAGCTATGGTTTTTGTTTTGAAGGCATTTATGAGCCTAGTGGCTCATGTGGGCTTCATCTGGGGCCTTTGGAGGCCACACGCCCTAAAATTTAGGCTCAATGTTCCACTTTAGGGCCTCAACTTCACCCTAGAAGAGCATGACATTGCCCTTTGAGGTTTATTTAGATGTTAATTAATTGTATTAATGTCAAATTTGAATTTATTTATAAATTGGCCAGGTCGACCTTATTTTGACCTGAAATTAATTAAAGGTCAATGGTTTTTTATAAATAAACATAAAGTACTTTCATTTTAGACATAAAAAATACTCACACAAGAGGAGAGGTCTGAATTAAGAAGCCTAAGAAGCCTAAGGAGAGTAAGGTGTTAGGGCCTAGAATTGCCTATACCCTAGTATCTTGTTTCTTGAGGTAAATGCATAGGGGGACTTAAGTTACTACTCCTCCTATGCATTCTCCATATTAGACTTTTGTGCATTATCAAAATTGAATTTGTATCCTTTGAAGAAGCCGTCCACTTGAATCCATATGCTCTAGAAGGCACTAGTTCTTGCCTCTCTCTCTTGGTGAAGGATTGATTAAACATTCAAACACTCTTCTCCTAAGATTTTACTAACTATTTCTAACCCTAGTTTAGCCTATACAATTAACCTACTTGCTGCTATTATAAATCACTACTACAACCATCTTGATGCAGCAAATTTCTTGCATAATCTATATTAAATGCTAGCTAAACACTTCTAAACTTGCTTGTGACATTTGATTATTAATCTGCCTAATAAATGTTATCTTTTTACTGTCTTTTCAAGCAATTTTGAGGAATATTTCTTGTAGTTGTTAAAAAATACTTCTTCCTGTTGTAAATTGTCATTTAGCTGCAATTTTATACCAACTATCACATATTTCAAAGGTTTATTGTTTTACTGAAGCGTTAATATCATTGTGTACTTGAAACTGCCATATTTTTTGCTTGTTGTCTTGTTCTAGGCTGGTACACTTCATCCATTACATTTGCTTCATCTTTTAAGACATAGCGACATTTTGAATAGAGTGACCAGTAAGAGGGGGGTATTTTTATCATCCTTGCTTTTGTTTCATCAACCCTTTAGGTCACTAGGGATGTCTCCCTTGGGGTAGTTTTAACATACTCCTAAAAATAAAGGGGTTTTCTCTTAAGGTGACAGTGATAGGTCACCCCCTTTTTACGCCAATCTTGTTTCACTTGCCTTGGGATTTTGGAAAGTACATATTGTATGATAACAAGACCTACCCAAATTTCACCTAGTTCAGAGATTTCTTGCTCCTATTGTGGCCAAAATAGGAGTAAGAATATTTTGCCTTTGGATTTTTTTTTAAACTTAACTTTATTTTGTTGATGTGGCATAACACATGTATGCTGGTGGTAGTAGGGTCCTACATGTGATCACCCACAATTTCCATGTCACCTTCCTTGCTTCCTGGCATCCTATGTTAGTCCTTCATGGCCCCAATTTACCTTTCTCTCTTTACTTTATCAAATTCATGGGCCACATGTACCCTTTGTCCTTATATGTCACTTGGCACAATCCTGGCCATGGATGGGATAGGAATTCCTACTCTATCCCTATATCCTCCACGTGGTGCATTATCATTGGCCAATTTGACATGATGTGATTTGATGATGGATATTTCATTTCGGGGAGTTAAGTGATTGGAGGTTAACAACGTCCATGTGCTTCGAAATATCCAATGTTTATCATTGGATGTGATTAGAAAATGGATATTCATTTCAAAACTAAAAGTGCTCGACCCATAATGGGTCCTTTACATCTCAAAATATCCAATGATTTATATTCATCGTGATCTAATGATCCAAATCCATTTCAAGGTGGAAAATTCTCAACCTATACTAGGGTCTTTATGTCTCGAAATAACCAATGGTGGGTAGGCTTCGTGATCTGAAAATCCAGATTCATTTTGGGGTGGATATTTCCCAATGAATAACAAGGGAACTCACCTATAAAATGATTCTCAAGACTATATGTGTCACCCACAAAATTTTGGAAGATTGCAAATATGGTTTTCAATACTACTTTTGGAGCTCCAAAATTGTTTTGCTTACTCGACTGCCCCTGCTACCATGGGCCCTACTTTGTGGTTTCCACATGCGCATCCTGGAACTACATGGCACCACCTGGCACCTCCATGTCATCATACCCATCTTGGTCACCTATACAAGTCCACCTCACCAGTACCGTCCATGACATATTTTCTGTTACACGCCTAGAATTAGAAATTTTCACCTATTTCATAAAAATGTTATCTAATTTCCTTCACATCACTACCATGATTTCTCCAGAATTGACTTCCACAATAAAATATGATCCTATACCAACCAAATTCAACCTTGTTGTGCCAACTACCCTCTAGAATCCATCCAAAATTGCGGTTTTTTCTCCAAATTTTGAATTTTTGCCTAGTTAAAGCCTTGAGGCATTATGTTAAACACATTGTCTACAACCTGCATTGTTTCCAATCTCCATTAACAATTTTTGTCAGATAGTTCATAAGAAACTTGTAACTTCTACCTTTGCAATATATTTTATGCCCCATACAACCCCAATGTTGTAACCTTTGCTTTGATACCACTTTGTAACATACCTAATACCCTCTGTCACCCATTGAGGATACATGTACTTTTGAAAACTAAAAATTTCACCCAACTTCTCTTCTCTTATACTATAATTCTCTTTGCATTGTCATGAATTTGTGAAGGATTGCATGAAACATGACAAGCAACCATATGCAAATATAATTATTCAACCATAGATACCAATGCAAATTCATACATTCATGTAAATAGAAGAACATTAAATTCATAAAATAAACACCATTAAATTT
>ML791040.1:135403-148705 GCA_009831015.1 Picea engelmannii
CTAAGTTTCTGAGAGGCATTCAAGACGACTTCCACATGCTAGAAACAAGTTAACGTGGGAGTACTTTTCCGATGCTACAACCATCAACACTCCCTCTTAGCGAGGAAGGTACTTCCACCACCTGGAGGTGTCTCTTTCTTCATTTTCGGATCTACTACCATGGTTTCTCCCTCTAAAATTGAATTTATCCCTACCATCTCGCTCAAACCCATCTTTGAAGACTTCCCTAGTTGTATGGATCCTTACTCAGGACTTGCTCCCTCGTTCATTGCCCAAATATGCCCCGGGCTGCCCATAGCCTCCTACTATTTCTCGAGCCCTTTCTGGGCACTGCTTAGTATAATTTCCTATTGCCTGAGCCTATCGCCCCCTGCCTGGACAATTTTGGGGCTACCCGACTGTTGCCCAAACTTTTTTGTGTTATTTTCCCACTGCCCGAGGGTTTCCCAGACCTCCTTAGGATAAATTGGGACTGCCCAACCCCTATTGGGTCTACCTTGGATGACCCTTTGTGGATCTTTGTGGCCTGCTGGTGGCCCACGACCTATCTGATTCACCTACCCCATGGATTTACATGTCGACTCTTTGATGCTCACAAATTTTTTCACTAGCCGTCTTCCCTCCCCCGCATGGATATTTTTGCTGCCAGCTGGATTTTCTTGGCCACACATAGTTGGTGATTGATTCCTCCTACACGACTACTAGCAGTCATGTATGTTGCAGGTTGCACTTTTTGCAATGTCTCTCTCTTGTCCACATGCCCCAGTTTTCTACTCAACATATCTGCCCACGCTGTCACCTCAACAATTGTCGATTGTTCTTGTGCAGACTGCAACGAACCTCCATGGATACTCACAACCTGATCACACAGTTGTTGAATCACAGTTGAACGAGTTTGTACAGAGGTTGTACGATCTGTACAATCCTCGTTTTTTTTGCAATTAAACATGCAACTTCTATAGACAATTTTTCCTACGCTGCAAATATCTCTAACTCGTGTGAATATGGCTTCCGACCTTCAAAACCACAACTCTGATACCATGTCGATTTTCTTAACCTAGAACCTGGATATTAATTCTAAGAAAAAATAGATTTTACTAATTAATATCATAGCTAGGTTATCAATGAAAATAATAAGTGGAAGCAGTACATGGAAACCAAACACCTTGCACAAGATATTTCTCGGTAAATAACCACTGGAAAAACCCTTGCGGGAAAATCAAATCTGTGATGATTTTATTAAATAAAATCAAGGCTCTCGTCCTGGGATAATGGCCCTTCTGAGGAATACACTACAACAATAGCCTATCCTTCATGTTTGTTATCTCCTTTGTGCCTTTCCTCGACCCCTTCCCATGTACACTTGAGTGCTCACCTACTCTTTGTGCACCATCATTGTATCTCCTCCTCTCACCTAGGCTATCTTTTATAACATTGATTTAACCTTAAGTCCAAAACCCTAGATCTCCTAAAGTGATATAGGGATGAGATCTAATCTCCCATTCACTTTGGATCTAATGGCTAGGACTTAATTTAATTACTAATTCCAAATACCTTAGCATTTAATTAAATCAAACTCACTTTATTACAAAAGTACATTCACTTACATAAAATGAATCTCCTAAGTTTCTGGGAGGCATTCAGGATGACTACCACATGCTAGACACAAGCCAACGTGGAAGCACATGTCTGATACTACAACCATCAATGGGACCCCTTCCCTCTCTTGTGAAAACTAAGCCCCCAAATCTCCACCCATGTCCCTCTACAACTTGTGATACATTTTATTCATTATATTCAATTTACATCATTTACATATTACATCACTTGGCCCTCGGCCATATATTACATTTACAATGTACATTTCTAGTTTGGGGTTTGAAAACAGTGATGCTACATTCCCCTCCCCCTACAAATTGTACTGTCCTCAGTGCACATAGCCATACAATTTACACATTGACACATCTAAAAATATTACATCAGAATACTTGATAATTCCACAACTTAGTGACTTGCACAAAAATTCTGACCAACAACTCTCTTTTCCCCTCAACCTACACATTGGTTGGACATGAAATATCAGAGTTGTGGCTCCAAGAACTCCAGCTACCAAAATGGAGTCTTCATTCACTTATGTACAAATGTACATTCAATTTCCTTCAATTTTTACAAAACTTTGCGGGTATGATTCCCCCCGGAAATCCCCTTCGTGTTCCACCTGGATCACATTCCAATCAATCACATGATTATGATAAAGTATGTAATTTTAATAAAGACACATGGAACATGTTATTAATTCTTTTGGATGTAGGTAGTGGTAGCATGTATGCAATTGGCCCCTATCTTTTCTAAGATCTCAAAATGCCCACAATATCTTGTTGCCAACTTTGGGTAACTTCCCAATTTCAACGAGCTTCTCTTGTATTTAACTTTTAAAAACACATGTTCTCCCACTTTGAATTCTCTATGTGTTATTCTTTTATTGGCATAGCTCTTTTGTTTGTCTTGTGTAGCTTTCAAATTCTGTTTGATCTTTACCATTTGTTCTTCCATTTCCTTTAACAATTATGGCCCAATTATGGCTATGTCTGGTGGCTTATCCCAACTTAATAGTGTGTTGCATTTTTTGTCATACAACGCTTCAAACAGGCTCATCTTTAATGATTCCTGATACCCGTTATTATAAGAAAAATCAACTAAATGGATATAGTCCTCTCACCTAGAAGGTTGGTCCATTACATATATTCTCAACATGTCTTCAATTATCCGATTAATTCTCTCTGTCTACCCATCTGACTCTGGGTGATACGTTGTACTGAAATTCAGATTGGTCCCAAATCCTTTAAATAATCCCTTCCAAAAATTGGAAGTGAACTTGGGATCTCATTCTGACACTATTGCCTTAGGCACACCATGTAGTCTGACAACTTCTCTCATATAAATTTCTGCAATATTGGCTTCTTTATGAGTTACTTTCACTGGAATGAAATGTGCAACCTTTGTAAGTTTGTCCACCACTATTGTGATGGAATCATGTTGCCTTGTTGTCCTAGACAATTTGGTAATAAAATTTATTGTAACAAATTCTGATTTCCATTCATGAATATGCAATGGCTGCAGCAATCTCGTCGGATGTCTGTGCTTAGCCTTTACCTTTTGACACTCCATGCATCTAGTCAAATAATTAGTGACATCTCTCTTCATACCAGGCCAAAAATATTTGCCTCTTACAACTGTAATAGTTTAATGGTATCCTGGATGTCCAGCGCATGGCACATTGTGCATCTCCTTTAAAATTAAATTTCTCAATTCTTGAGAATTGGGAACATAAACTTTGTTCCAGAATAAGAGGATTCCATTCTCTTCTAGTTTGTAATCCTTATATTTATGTTGTACATTATTTTGTTGTAATCTTTATTTAACTTGCACATAATGCTTGTTTGTTGTTGCAACCTCTAGAATTCTATATTTTAAATATATCTTGCACATACTAATAGTTGTAGCATGCATTTTATGCACCCTTTTGTTGAGTACATTAGCCACCTTGTTCTCTTTTCCCCTTATGTGCTTGATGTCAAATTCATATTCACTGAGAAATTCCAGCCATCTAGTTTGTATATCATTTAGTGTTGGTTGTTCAAACAAGTATTTCAGACCACTATGGTCTATCCTCAGTTCAAATTTTCTGCCCATAAGGTAATGCCTCCACATCCTTAAGGAATGTACTATGGATGCCAACTCTAATTTATGTGTGGCATAATTTATTTCATGCTCCTTCAATTTTCTGGACTCATAAAAATTTACATGTCCATTTTGTGTAAGGACTCCACCGAGTCTTTCCTTGCATGCATCTGTACACATAACAAAATCATCATCCGGATCTGCAACTTTTAAAATAAGTGCACCGTTTAGAAAATCCTTTAAGTGCTAGAAATTTTCTTCACACTTGGCACTCCATTCAAACTTTACTCCTTTCTTTTGCAAAGATGTTATTGCATGTGCAATCTTGGATAATCCTGCAATGAATCTCCTATAATAACTAGCTAGACCCATAAATGATCTAACCTCTGATTTTTTGTTGGCGTTGGCCAACTCTTGATTGCTTCAATATTTTCTGGATCCACTGCTATGCCATCTTCTATAACAATGTGATCCAAATAATGGATTTGCTTTTGATAAAAAAATGCATTTACTCAATTTGGCATATAATCGGTGCTCTCTCAACACTTGTAGCACCATCATCAAATGTTTCTCATGCTCCTCGTTTGTCTTGGAATAGATAAGAAGATCATCCAAGAATACAATGAAATTTTTTTCTAGAAAATATCTAAACACCCCTTTCATTAGACACATAAATGTCGGAGGCGCATTTTTCAACCCAAAAGGCACCACTACAAATTCATAGTGTCCATGCCTTGTCCTAAAGGTTGTTTTGCTAGTGTCTTCTTCTCTGATTCTCACTTGATGATAGATTGACCTCAAGTCGATGTTGGAAAATATATTTTCTCCTTTCAACTGATCAAAAAGATCATCAATCCTTGGCAAAGGATATGTGTTCTTGACTGTAACCTTGTTCTGTTGTCTGAAGTCAATACGTAACCTCAACATTCCATATTTTTTCTTGAAAAAAATAACTGGGGCACCCCAAGGAGAAACACTTTGGTGTATGCACCCTTTCTTCAACAACTCTTCTTGCTACATTTGCAACTCTTTTAGCTCCAACGTTCTCATTCTATAGGGAGTCTTGGATACTAGGGAAGCTCCAGGCATTAAATCAATGGAGAAAACAATGTCCCTCTTTGGTGGAAATCCTGGCAACTCCCCAAATACATCTTCATACTATTTCAATACTGGATAATCTCCAAGACTTGGTTCCTCATCCTTTATTGGCTCTTACATATGAGCTACATATATCTGACACCCTTTTCTAAAACTTCTTTTCAGTTGCAATGCTGAAATATATCAGGCATATATAGGCCTTGGAATACCTTGCACTATCCTTGAATTCCCTTCCTCATCAAGACATGTGAAAGCCTTGTTATAACAGTTTAATACATTAAGATATTTTTCTAGCCAATCCATACCAATTAAGCAATCATAAGACCCAAGTGGTATGATGTTCAAATCCTCCTTAGTGTTTATTCCTTTCATGTTTATTGGGCAATCATTAATGAGCGCATTGATTCTTCTCTTAGTTCCAATATCTAGTTGAACTAACCAAGAATTTTCATGCTTACATTTCTTCAATTTAAATATTTCAATTAGATATGGATCTATATAGCTATGACTAGCTCCAAAATAAATCAAAACAACTATGGGTTGATTATCAATCTTACCTTCCACTTCAGTCATGTGGGATTGATAGTTTGCTTGTCTATTGTCCAAAGCTAGATAGATCCTTGGACTGATTCTGCCCATGTTCCCTATTGTCTCCTCTTGCTTGATGCTATGAAAATTCCTCATCTTATATCCTCAATGAGGACTATCTTTACACATGTGATCTCCTTCACATCCCCAACACTTTATGGGTTGTTGTCTTGGCTTCTTTCCCAAGAAATATGCCATTTTTCTGATCACCTTGAGATCTATTCCTTATGAAAGGTGGCTTGAATCCTTTCTTCCTCTGATACATATTGCCTTTCTTCTTGTCATCCCATACCTTTTGGAAAGGTACCCTTCCTTTGTTATTCTCATACAAATACTTAGCCTTTCTTATGGCTTCTTCTAAATTCTTGAGTTCATCAAGCTAAATTTTATCCTTGTAGAAGGATGGTAGTCCACTTAGGAACCTAAAATTTGACCTTCTTATCTCTAATTAAACTCACATACCTAAGGAGTTCCAAGAATTTCCTTTCATATCCATCCATGGTCATGTTCCCAAGTTTGAGTTCAAAGAACTCTTGCATCTTCTTATTATAATATTGCTCTGATAAGTATTGCTACTAGAAATATTTCTTGAAATGCTTCCAAGAAATTCTCTTCTCATCAAGGTGCTTAACCTGCTTCAGCCAATCCCACCACATAGATGCCTTTCCTTGAAGGTGGTAGGCTGCAATTCAGGCTTCTACATTTGACGAGTAATCATGCAACTTGAAATATTTCCTCATTCCCAATAACCATGCTTCTACATCTTCTCCTTTATTGTTCTCTCCATCAAATGATGATGGATTTATTTTCCTCAGCTCCCCTTGCAAGCTATCTGATCCATGCCTCCTCCTTTGATGTCTAACAAGAGACATACTTTGGATTCTTTCAGACCTTTAATGTGCATATGATCTTCTGGTTAAGTACCTTAAGGAATGATGATGTTGATGAATGCTAGCACTCCTTGACCATCTAGATCCTCCATGATCATCCCTCCTATCATGATATCTAGATACTTCCACTTGCCTTGCAATAACTTCTTCTCATGTGCCAGAATCTTTGTTAACTTACTTTTGTAGCATATTCAGGCTTTGTAGTATCTCCTCCTGAGCTTTCATTACATTTTCATTATTGACCCTATAACTCTGCACTTTTGTTTATATGATTCTCATAGTTACATGATCCTGCCTATCTCTTCTTCCATTATACTTTGTCTCAACATTTTGTTGGGTATGTGTTATATTATTTTCATGACTAGACCTAGTGTTGGTTGTGGGGTCMTAGTGGTGTTGGTTTTGGAGCCTAATTATCTTCCTGGTTCATATGCAGGTATGCCTAGCCCCCTTCTGTTGTGGGTTCAAGGGATGGCCYCTGAATGAAGGGGGTCCAAGGGGGCTCTACCCACCTATATAGGGGGCATGGGGGCCAAYGAGCCCCTCAGGAAAATTTTGGTAAAATTAACTTGTAAAATATTATAATTTCGTAGTCAATATGGACCCTTCATTATAAGGTCACATATTTGACAATAGAAGTTATGTTAGGGTTTTTGCCYGAAAAGGCAACTCTATTTTTGTATGAGGACATTGTATTGCAACAATGTATGATGAATAGAAGAGGTGTGGCTCTAAATAGGTTTTTGGTTTTCCCAGTTTCRATTTCCTAGGTAAAATATCTGGGTAACGTGTGTGTGTGTGTGTGTGTGTGTGTGCCATTGAATATTTTCTGTTTTTATTAAAAAAAAATTGCAATACTTAATTGTACAARGTTAAAATATACACATTTCACATGTTGACATGCATACCTCTTATCTCTTATTCATGGTTGTAATACCCTTATGCATCCTCCATATATCTAGTTCTCATATAGGAACTAAAGTCTGCTTTCCTATACGTTTAATTCTGCAAGAAATGTGCATGTAATAATTATTGTTAGCACATGCATAATATAAAACATTCCATTAATTAGAATACATGTTATTCTTCACATTAATTTATGAAGAACACAATTATCCGAGTCAAAATACGATTTCTTAAACACATTCTTCTCTGAAACATCCCCCCAACAAGTTTACTCATGCCTCATTCTGAGTCCTAAGCAAAAAGTTACAACATTCACAAGATGCAATTCTCCACTTACTTACTACTACAAAATTTACTTTATTACTTCTGAGAAGTTTTAGCACCCAATTCAAAATTTTGGGTGGATAGATTTCGCCTCCTCCTCAATATCTTTCCAACGACTATTTTTTTACTCAAATTTGAGCTTCGAGCTTAAATTTATGGTCTGGAGAAGTTTAGATTATTTTTCCCAATTTTATCCATGTATGCTATGGGTGTCTTCTTTCTCTTCCTGCACATTTTTACATACTTATATTCCAAATATGGCTCCAATTTCGTCTTCTATGATTCATAATATTTCCATAGACTGCTCCTGTGCCTCAAATGGACATTTGAGCAAGGAGTTATGCCCTCTGGAAGTAAACTAGTACCAGAATTTTACCTTAATGGTTTCCGCTGTAAATTTCTCATACAAGATATGTTTTGTGCTCGTAGTAGCTTGTTGGAAAAATCTCTCTGAATTATTTTATTTAAGATGTAGAGATAGAGTGTACCAAATTACCAAAGCTACACTCTAGTCTCGTGGATTTTGATTGCCTAAAAACATCATTTAGGCACTCAAAATCACTATGCAAGTTAATGACCTTCGAAAATAATAAAAATTCATATAGAATTGATTGTTTTTACTAGTTTAATGGTCTTTTAATCTGATTTGTAGATCTTAAATCAAAAGAAATATCAACCATTGACCCACAACACCTTCCCCAGGTCCACAGAGGAATTTCCATTGTCGATTGTCAACTCGAAGCAATCTGAACCATTGAGTTTCCAACACTACATCGACGATCAAAGATTTCTTTTAGCAAACCAAACGTGTTTGCAAATCTCCCCAAACCCCGACCATCAATCATCAATCATTTCTCTTTGTAAACCAAATGTTTCCCATGAATCTCATCGATCCCCGATCATTCGCGATTGACCATTGATGAATTAATTTGACAACTAACTTAGTTACAATTTCGTCGAACCCCGACCATTGACCATCTCTTGTCTGATGTGGCAACTATGTTGATGTGGCATGACACATATATGATGACATGGAATGAAATATCATCCTGAGGCATCAACTTAGTTGTCATGGCATGACATGTGGATGATGACATCGCATGAAACATCATCATCCTTTCATCAGTGATCGACAACTTCTCTTGGATGAACCAAAAACCTCACTGAATCAATTAACCCCCGATCATTGGTTATCAACAATCAAATATTCCCTTTGACACATGAAATATTTCTTCAAATTCTATTGATGGTTGATCTTCGACCATTGACGATCGACGATTTCTTTTGGTTGATCGAAAGTCTTTGCTAAACTCGTCGATCCGTTCATCAGCCATCAGAGAATTCTTTTGGTGACTCCCACACTTAGAAGTTTTTGGCCAATTCCTAGATGAATCTAGGCCGTTGATTTCCATCCTGAATTATCTTGACTATTGATCTACTCCAACCTCCCAATGACTGAAAATGAATCCAAACCATCGATCTGTCTCATTTTTCCACTGTTGAAAATGAATCTCAACCGTTTATTTGCTTGACCTTGCTAACTCTGAAAAACCTTATAAGTTTTTTAAATTTATTTACAGTGAATCTAGTTCATTGATCTCAAAATCGAACATGATATTGACCATCGATTTACTAAACTTTGCCCAATTCTACAACAAACATTAAAAATGAAATTTGACCTTCTAAGTCAAATTTTAACTATGCAACTCTGTAGATTTACTCCATTAAACCTCTCTTTGATGGCTATGAGGCAAATCCGACCTGAATTTGGGGATTTCGCTCTGGCTTTTCACCGTTTCCCTCAAATTCACACGGACCGAAATCTATAACAATGAATTTTACCAAATTTGTGTCGGTTCTTGGCCCATATGAGTCCAATGTTTCAACTATAAGCTCTAATACCATAATGTAACATACCCATCCCCAAGTTGGATCACGTTACTACTAAAATGACCAAATAAAATTTTCTACTACCAATTCTAAATGCGAAAATAATACACAACATGAAATTCAAGCTCATTCAATTGTCCATATTAAATACAAATATGGATGCAACTACTTTATCTGTGTACAACAACAACAAAATGCATATAACATCATTCAACCATAAAAATAGAGATTCATGTGCATCAATCTACTCACAACAAGTAGCAATAACCAAGATAACTCAAAGTAAAAAGAATAACAACTATATCATCATTTAAGATGAATAAAAACAACAAATAAGAACACTTTTCTTAAGAAAGATGCAACATGTTGCAGAGGACAGGTGTTGTTCCCAACTGTAGACTTGTTTTTCTAGTTATTAACAACAAGTCACCCCTGAGTTGGGGCTATGAATCCACAAGAGACGATGGTCCCTAAGGCTGGCCAATGTCCCCCTCTCAACAATCAATTCCCACAACTAATTCCAGTCCACCAACTCTCTTCCCCACAACCTGCACAACCCAAGGGATGGAATCCCCCTTCACGACTGCCTTTCCACTCCCCTCAAGGGATTCTAGCATAGGTTGGATAGGGAATATTTTTTCTGGAACCCCAAGAATTCTACAACTGCAACATGAATTCGCCCAACAACAAAACACTTGCTTCTCTAGACAAATTTTGAGCAAAATGTTTCTCACAGACCCACAACCTATTTCTCCATGAAATTACAGCTTCAAACATCTTCCAAACATGCCCACAACAACCGCCTTCAAGCTTCAACACTCAGAAATCCTTTGTTGTCTAGAAAAATTCATGTAAAAACAACTCTCCATGTGAAAACGTGAATCCATAATTATGGTCTCCTACCCATACAAATTTCCCCTATTTTTCTTTCTTGCTTGACTCGCACTCTTCCCCAAGCTGATTGTACTCAACCCCCATGCTCTTGATAACTATATGATGTGACTTCTCACACCCACCCTCTTACATGAATTCAATGATTGGGCTCTAGAACACTCAACAAATAATGGAAGGTTCACGGTAAGGGTAATTTAGCTAGAAATGGTTCGGGTTTAATAAAGATGGGTAAATTATCCACCTTGGACCCCTTCCCTCTCTTGTGGAAACCAAGGTCCCAAATATTCGTATGTGTCCCTTTGTAGTTGGCGATAATTTTTATTCATTATATTCAATTTACATCATTTACATATTACATCACCAACCCCTCGTCCATAAATTACATTTACACTATACATTGTTAGTTTGGGGTTTGAAAACTAGGATGTTACACATATGAATTTAAAACACATCTAATGAACATTTGCCTCTCAATAATGTGATTAACAAAAGAAATACATATATCACATGTCACCTAATGTGTCACTTTAGTTGGCAATGATGAAGAGGCCATGTGCAAATTAAGAATTTTATCTCAAGGAATGTGGTTCTAGGACCCATGTCACAAAGTGGCAGGCACTTGTGAATTCCTTGTTTTAAACTTGGTCGTAGTTCCCTTCATTGGAATAAAAAATATCTTTATTAAGTTTATCTACACTAAATATAATACTTCTGTAACTTGTTAAAGGGGAAAAGGAATCTCTTGTACATTCAACATTATCAAGATGGATTGACCCATTGAGGATGAGGGGAGGAGGTTGTAGTGGAGGTGGTAGGAAACATAATATACTAAAAAGACAACACAGTAAACATCTTTGATACGAGAGTACCAATGGAAATTGTCCATTGTGGGTGGTGCAATCCAACCTCTAATGGTCAAGAATATAATTGAGTATCAATGTACTTTGTTGACATAGGGACACCATGGGGCTAGTGGACATGGGTTTTGTAGTACATTTTTTCAAAGTGACGATACTATATCGAATGCATGAAGCGTTAATGCTCCCAAATAGACACATAACACCATTACTTCCATATATATATAAAGCATCGATACTTTATTTTTTTTATTTTTGATGCATTAGTGAGTGTATTCCTAAAGAGTGCCTCACACATATGTGGGTTCCCATGTTGTTGATGGGCTAATGTAGTGCCTTTCCTACCTATTTACATTAGTGCACATAATACATGATAATGCATTGGTGCAAATTGGTGCACATTGAACATGGTAATGCATTGGTGTGAATTGGTGCACATTAGATATGGTAAAGCATTAGTGTGAAAGATATGGTAAAGCATCAATGTGGAAACTATGTAAAAGCCTTGATGCACCTATTTGATAAGAGATGACCATTTTATTAGGTGGAGTTATTTTTTCACCATACTAAACATGTTATGTTTTTTATGACAAATATATTGTTGTAATGCATAATATATGCTTCTTGATTAAAAAATTAAGAATATCAATTAATTACTAATTTACTATTTAAAAATACTATTTATTTATTTTTCAATGAAAACTTTGTGGGGAAACTGAAGGCATACTTTCCCACATTAGTGGTTGGAATTTGTAGTTAACTTATTGGCATAAACCAATGCACCAAACTCAAGGGATTCGAACTAGGTACTTGGCAACACATAACTAGCCAAATGCCCAACAACATGCGAAACAATAGGGCAAACTAACACCTTAGGCTTATTAGTTATTAAAAAAGTAATGATTAATAAATTAATAACAATTTACTCATTATACAAATTTGTTGTGTTATTTAGTTGAATATGTAAAATGTAGGATCAAAATAAGAAATTCCTTATATTCACAAAATGTTGATCAAATATACAAAACATGAATCTAAATGTGCTATGAGATGTTGCTTAGAGAGATGAAAACAGATAGAAAATTGAATAATAACATTTAATTTCAATTGAATTGTGAACATTACAATAATATGACAGTCCCAACATACAAAAGAGGAAATTAAATAATAACATTTAATTTCAATTGTAAACATTACAATAATATGACAACCCCAACATACAAAAGGGGAAAATGATCAAAATATACAATCATTTGATGTTTAGAAACACACACAAACCTCTCTCACCCCACCAAAAAATAAAATTTTGACCACTGGAAGATAAAGATTTAAAATCTAGAGATGATGGAGCTCTGGCGATTTTGGCGCCCATGGCGTTTCTTTGAACCAGACCTTGGCACTAGCTCATACATCTGGCGGATTTTTGCTTGCTTGCCCTATCACAGCCGATCACTGGTCTCTTAAAACCTTAGGAAATCTTCTTGCAGTCGACACAGCTTTTGCTCTTACAACTTTTCACCTTTCTCCTTCCCACAGGCCGGTTTCTTTGAACACTGAGCGGTCTCACAATATCCAACCAGCATCTTTTTCTATCTTTCACTTTTTATTATACTCGTTTCTTGGTTTTCTCGATCAGACAGCTTCACTGTCCCCTAGACCTTTTCTGAGCTCTATCCTCTCCTACAGGCAGACTCTCTTATCCCCCAGACCATTTCCGAGCCCACCTCTCTTTTCATAGCTATCTTTGGTCCCCCCCAAGCTGCTCTGAGGCTCATCTGACAACGCTCCTTCCACTGACTACCTTTGCACTTAAAATAAACCTTTTGCACTCGGATTCTCCTCCCAAACAATGTAATCAGTCAGAGTCCTGTGCCCTCCTGTATTTTTCACTCTTTACCCTACACATGGAGACAAAAAACAGGAACACACTTGTAGGGAACCTGGGGGACCCATGGGACCACCCAGAAACTCTCTCCAAGATTGATGATCTATGTGCATCTTACTATCAGTCAAATAAGTCACCAGTCGCCCCTACACACCCACCATCTAGCCACTTTCCTCCCATTTTTTCTGCTGGGCCACACCAGATTTCTGCTTCTCTATCAGAAGATCCGACCCTTCCACATTTGGATGAGACTTACCCAGTCACATGTCCCCTAAAACCCTGTTCATCC
>ML791040.1:154208-180000 GCA_009831015.1 Picea engelmannii
GTGACAAAGAATTAAGACTCGACACTTTAAATCCTTTAAAATCCATGGCAATAATCATAGCTTAAGTTTTTTTCATCATTACTTCTTTCTTTACATCTTTGAGAATGTCATTTGCATGTTAGTAGTACTATGTGCTTGAGCTTCAATCTCTTCCCTTACAACTCATTAACTTTTATTTGGTTTGCTTGCATATGTACAAATTAAGATCAAGTACTTGTTAATTGTGAAAATTATTTACATTTACGAATATACTTACTTCTAAATTTTGTATTACTTCATACTAATCACACATTGTTAAGAAGCCCTTTCACATATCAACATTGAATAAATCATAATTTGGCTTCACTTTAACATACTTTAATACATATGTTTAGATACAATAACGTTTAGATAATTAAAAAATAAATGTACCAAGTTGAAAATTAATAATGTTTGACACACAATTTCATGGATGATTGCTTGGTAATGCAACATGTAGTCACAATCTCTAGCTAATCCAATGTTAAAAAGAACATTCAATGGCTCTTTTTAAAATTCAAAGATTTATGAAACATAGATGGTTGATTGAAAATTATAAGATGGAAAGAAGAACAAATATTAAATATATTAAAAGATACATGTAGTTCTCACATTTTTTGCAATCATACCTTTTATACTTTGTTATGAGTCTTGTGCATTACATGCATTATTTTTTAGCTATTTTGTACAAAATTAAAATAATTCAAAAGTCAATGATCAATTTTTTTATTTGTTTCACATTAAAAAGTATTTTTTTAAATAAAGATATGTAATTAATTACATATCTTTGTTGCACTTTATTATTAGGTGGGTTCTCAACATGTCTTTGATGGTTTGTATTTCTTTCACCATCTCTTTGAACATTTTTTTTTTACATTCCTACTAAGATTTTCTTGATATCATTGCATTGTTCGCCAAGTAAATATTACTTTAATTACTTTGAAAACAATATTTTTTAAGATGAAAATACATAACAATGAATAATAATAATAACTAACGAATAATAATAATAACTAACTATAGTATATACATTATATTGTAAAATTACAATAAAAAATTATCTTCTCAAGTCTGGTTTCTAATTTCTTATTTCGGTACATTTTTTTCAAGAGAAGGTATACATGTTATGCAAACCATCATTGAGAATAATTTTTCATGAACTTACTAAGAATGAGGTTATTGAATTCTTTACTTTTGTTTTTCACATTAAATAAAAAATAAGTTTATACATTCTTTCCGCCCAACACCTCAAATCTCCATAAAATTGTTTTACATTTTCATTTACTTGTAAGTCAATTTTTCCCAACAAACTTTAAACTTTGGATTAATTTGTCAACCTTTATACGATCAATGTCACTTTTCTTCTTAAAAATACATTGTGATCTCTTCTTGTCAAACCCCTCAGAGTTCCATGCATACCTACATTTTTGGACACATGCAAACGTTTTGTAAATATGATTATGAGATTCAATAAATAATACAATTCAAATAAGTGTCCACCTTCTTTTATTTGAAGCATTTTCATTAAGGTGCACAACTCATCTTCAATGAGCTTGTGCGTTATATTTTTAATTTTGTTTCATGATTTTGACTTGCACAACACATGTTGATAATATCATGCCACTTAACCCCATATAAATTTCAAACTATATCACGTGCATATTCAAATTTATAGAAATTTACTTGGTTTCTCTTACACACATGGTCATAGTGGTATGTGTGGCAAATCTTATTCATTATGTCTAATTCCTTTCTTATTAGTCCCTGCCGAAAGCGTAGATGGACTATAACGATCGATAATTCGTTGAATTCATATTAGTTTGTCCTTTGACTAAAAATATTTGCATAATATCTATTGTTGGAACTAGGGATCTAAAAACATTGATTTTTATATAATAAAAAATACCATATATGTCATGATCTGATTGGATAACAAATTGGAGGTCTTATTGCCAGCTTTGCTATTCCCAATGTTTGATATGTTAGCATATCCAAAGTTTTTGATCATATACGGTCTTTCTAAGTTTTTACTTTTTTCTTGAAATGTTTGGATATCCAAAGTTTTGAAGATAGAGAGTTAGCTTTTTATTAGTTGACTTCACATTAGTTTGTCCTTTGAATCAATTTTTATTTTTACATAGCCTCTATTGTTCGAACTATTGTTACAATTTTTTTATTGTTATAAAATAATATTATAAATGTTTTTTCGTACGTAACAGACCTGTCACGCTGCATTCTTTCTTGAATGTTTATAGAGCAGTCATGATAGACTTAAATGTTTACCTAACATGCCTCACAACCTTAAATGTTTACTTAACAAGCTTGTTACAATATATTTTCTTCCAGGTTTTTTTTATATGCAATGTTCTATGTAGTGAATATGGCCAATATTGTTCTTCAACAACATTGCTAGTTCACTGGTTCATGCTTGCTTCTTGCTTGTTGACTGATTTCTTATTTGCATGTTGTTGTTGTTGTTCTTGTTTGGATGTTGGTCTTGTTGCAGTTTGCACGCTTGGGATTATGCAACCGCGATTGGAACTGGCCTTTTTTCGTTCCCCATTGACGGGCGGGTTTGGGTGYTGTGTTTAGCTTCSCTTGCTATTTGCAATTTGCAGGTGGGAAATTTGACTACTGGGGATGCCTGAGTCGAAATCCTCTTGCAGAACATCTTTGTATGTGAGGATAAAATACAATTTCCTTTTCCTATACGTCATTGTGGCTGTGATGGAGGTAGGTTMTGTGTCGGATATTGGTGACTGAGAATGAGACGAAGACAACATTAAAGTCCTGGTTCTCTGKTTGTAGTAATCACATACAAAGATGGATTGCAAGAGGATTTTGATYGCTCCTAGTATTGAAAAATACCAACCATGAAAACCACACCTTTCTTAATTGCTTACACGGTGGAAAGCCTTTGGATGGTCCTGATAGCTTTGAATGTTTGCATGACAAGTCTCATAGCCTGAAATGTTTGGTTAGTAGATGTGTTACAATACATTTTCCTTCGAATTTTTTGATACAATCTTGTGTGCAGTGAATTTGGCCAATATTGTTCTTCACTGACATTCTTGGTCGGATGGTTGGCGCTTGCTTCTTGGTTTGCTGGATGCTGCTTGTTGTTATTTGATTCAACTTTGCAGGGTTGAGGTCCTGCAGCTGCAGTTGGGACTTTTGGTGCTTCTTCACTGGGTTGTTATTTGTTGCTTGTTGTTGTTTGCTTCAACTTTGCAAGGTTGGCATTCTGCATCTGCAGTTGGATCTGTTGTTACAGTTTGTGGGCTAGGTGTCGCGCTTCTGTCCTTCTCCATTCACCGGTGGGTCTCAGTTTTTGCGGTTACATTCTTGCATTGTTTGACAGGCCTGTTGTAATACATTTTCATCCTTTATTTTTTTCTTCTGCAATGTTGTTTGGAGTTAATATGGGTGATATTGTTCTTTGGCGGCGTTCCTGGTTCAATGGTTTTTTCTTGCTCATTGCTTGTTGACTAGTTTCTTGTTTTCCTACTGCTGTTGTTGTTGTTGTTGTCGTTTCCCATTGGCGGGTGGGTTTGATTGCTAGATTTAGGTTCGTGTTTGTTCTTTGCTGTTTGTTATTTCTAGTTTGCAAGTGAACATTTTAAATGCCGAAAATGCCTGCGTCAAAATCCTCTTCCAGAACATTTTCGTATGCGAAGAGAAAATTCGATTTCCTTTTTTTTTTTTTTATGTCGGTGGGTTTTATGGAGGTGTTCCAATTGTGGATGCAGAATGCCAACTGTAAAAAACTGTAGCTTCCTTGAATGTTTGCACAGTGGGAAGCCTTTGCACGGTCGTTACAGTCTTGTATGTTTACCTGCCAAGCCGTGTTAGAATATATTCCTCCGATTTTTTTATACAATCTTGTCTACAGTAAATTTGGACAATATTGTTCTTGGCCGACAATGTTGGTTGACTATTTGATGCCTGCTTGTTGGTTCACTGTATGCTGCTTATTGTTGTTTGATTCAACTTTGGAGAGTTGAGGCCTTGCAACTGCAATTAAGCCTCTTCGTACTTGTTTCTTCACAAACACATCTCCACTTGGAAAACACAAATTGGAACATGGTTTTACAGTTGGGTCCCCAAAAAATACAGTTAAGATAAAATAATATGCAAAATTTTGTAGTGGATATAAACAACATATCTTTTGACTTGAACTAGAGTTTGTCGAGCTCCAACTATATTTCATAGTTGACAATGTTTTTTCCATAGTTAATGTCTTTCTATGGCTTCATAGTTACGAGACTAAGTGTTGTTGTGTGAGCGATAAAGTTATTTTCTCCCTTTCTTTTTCCTCTTCTAAACTTGCCTGTTTTCCTCTTTTGTTCTTCCCCTCTATTTTTCATTTATGGTTCTATACTATCACGTTTCTGTGGTCGCGGGTTCTCGGGGTGGCGAATTGACAAATCATCATATCCATCTATATCTTCACAACACAAGTTCAACCGACCGACATTCATTTGCATACTTATCCAATTTCTTCTAAACTTGCTCATTTTTCCCTTTTGTTCTTATCCTCTATTATGCATTTTTGGTTCTACACTTTGTCACGTTTTTGTGCTCGCGGGTTCTTGTTGTGCCGAAATGACAAATCATCATCTCCATCTATATATCCACATCATGAGTCAGACCGACCATTGTTCGTTTGCATTCTTAGTCAATTTTATGAACGTGGGTTCGCAGATAGGTGTTATCGAACTCTGGTAACCCGTGTTCGGGGTATACATCTTGCACCCAAAACTTTCGTGCTTTGCAATTCGACCCTGGACTCCTCAAACTCGCAAGCCTGACTCTACCTATGATGACTAGTCGAGTCTTCAAAGTTTCGCAGGTTCACGCACTCCTGGGTTCAGAAAAGTTTAAAAGCATTTTTCGCTCCCCTCCATCCGCGCCACCTTCCGCCCTTCCCAATGTACATTAATTATGCTTTTACTATTGACAACCCACCAGACAGGTTCGAAAATATTGTCTTTAATAAGCGGAAATCTCGAGGACATCTCCCATTAAAACGCATTAACAGGTGAATATTATGGGATCCTAATTTTTTTTGTGTCCATTTTGAATTTGCAAAAAGTATTAGTTATTTTAGTTTTTTAAAGGCATCATCATAGTAAAAATGCAATATTATACTACCACGCTACCATCCACAAACGTGTCATCCACAGAGGTCTTGACATCTTGTCCCTCTTTAATATTGTGCATATATTATAGGTTGTCATATTTGAGAATCTGCTTGCATATGGGAATGTTAACTCGTGTTATTAGTGACTATTCAACACACATATTCGAAAATATTGGCATTAATAAGAAAAAATATTGAGGGCATCTGCCATTAAAATGAATTAAACCAAAATCTACAGAAGATTATACTATCATCCTCCAACGTTCATTTTAAATACTTATTCCCATTTCTCTGTATCATCGAAGAGTTGGGCTTTAAGGTGCCTTCATTGTAATGTTCCTGGTCATGGACATGTGAGACAACTTAGAGATGCCATTCAAGCCCAATTGAAAGATGAGGGAAATGGTTTTATGTGACGTCAGCCTTGAGAGAAAAAAAACTATGTTAGCCAACAGAAACTCAGACACAAAAAAAAATTCAAATATCTTGTGATTGGTGTTCTCCCTGTATTTGATGCTTTCGTTGGTTGAAAGGCATGCATGAATATTTGTGTGTTGAACTTCTTTATTTTATTACTGGGAGTTGGAAGGGAATTTCAAGTCACCTACCAAATTCTCCTTTGTTGAAGTATATAGTTTCTTCTAACAACACAAATTTGGCAAGTGTATCAAATTCTGCAAATCACACAAAAATTTATCTTTCGTTAGAGGAGTCGCACATACCTTGGCTTGCAAAATGGTATGGAATATTCGGAAATGACCCAAAATATTACTCCATGAATATACTCAGAAGGAAATTATAAATGTGGATCGTCGTGAGTCTGATAAACTATATGGGTGGTTGAATCAACATCCTACAATTGCAGAAGTTTCTATTTCAAAGTTTGTTGAGCTACTTCTGGGTGTGGTAACAGACTGGACAAAAAATCATATTATTTGTCCAAGTTTGTTCACTGTCCTCTGGGTGTAGTAACATACTCCACATATAATCAACTTTCTCTCACTACTACACATTTTTTTCACTATTCCTATGCATATGATTGCATCTGGGTCAATGAGCTTTCCCCTCTTTGCACGAATATTCTCCTCCTACTTGAGGGTGGGTATATAACCAGGGAACAACGCTCTCAAATTTTTCTAATGCCTGCATCGACATGTAACTGGGAAAATTTAATGGGAAGGATTTTTGAATTATGGACTCTGTAACACTTTTTGAAGATTACTTTATACTACCACCTTATGAAAGAAGTTTGGCATGTTCAGGTAAGGATTTGGTTTCTGAAAATCACCTTTTACTACCACCTTCATGTAATCATTTTATTTCATTCTTTAGAAGAGACCTTAATGTAGTGGTGTATTCCAGAGCCGTTTCCACCTAATATCAATCTTCCTGTTGTTTCCCTTTCTTTGAACAAGGAAAATACATTTCTTCTATTGCAGTGGATCCGATATTTGGAAAAAAAAAATTGCTCGAACACTACAACTTCTTGTTTTTTAAAATATAGAACAATGTATTTTTTGAACACACGACTGTTCGAAAAGTTTTAGGTGTTGTTTAAGATTCACGTCCTTCGAGGATGTTAATTAATCACATAATTAATATTGCTTGTGCCAATGCAATTGAGCCGTCGTCCACTATGGCAATTGAATTAACACTGCAATGTCAGATAATATATGTCTGACATGTACCTAATGTCAAGGTCATTATCGCACATGACACCCAACTTTCAAAGATTTCTGGACTCAAAGCAACATTGTAATTGTCGTGACAAAGCAACACTAAAGTCAATGTTTTTTGCGGGTCTGACAATCCTGCAGTCTAAGTGCTTTGACAATGACAACCCTGTTTGTTCACCACATTGTCGTAGTGCAGTCAATAGCACTATTCCCATTTCCACCGCCAGTGTTGACGTCCGAAGTCGAAGCTATCTGGAGCCTGGGGTCACCGCCAGTGTGGATTCTTGAAGGTGAAACTACTTGGAGCTTGGGATCATGACTTCTTACACTTGACATTAGTATCAATAGTACTCAAAAGTTGATTGTATGTCGAGTCTGGTACTACATCCAGAGGTCGCTCAACACTCTTTGACATAGAAATTGGTTGTTTGTCAAGTCTATTACAACTTTGGCATAAAACGTTCTATAATTTTAGAATGTTGATTCAAACACGCATACAGTTTCTCACGTTCGTGAGTATCCAATTTTATAATTTCCTTCTGTGTATTCGGGCATGGAGTAATATTTTGCGTCACTTTTGAATATTCCAGAACATTTTGTGGGCCGTGATCTCTACCACCCCTACAACGAAAGATATATTATGATGTGATCTTCAACATTTGATACACTTTCCAGATCTGTTCTTCTAGAAGAATCTATGTACTTCAACAAATGAACATTTTGTAACTGACTTGGACGTCCCTTGCAATTTACAACAATAAAACAAAGAATTTCAACATACAAATCTTCAAACAGGCTTTTCAACCAAACAGATGATCGAATACAGGGAGAATAGCAATCACAACATACTTGAATTTTTTTTTGTCTCAGCTTTTGTTGGCTAACAAGATTTGTTTCCCCCAAATTTGACGTCACATAAAACCACTCCCTCATCCTTGAATTGGGCCTGAATCACATCTCTAAGTTGTCTCAGATGTCAATGAACAAGAACATTACAAGGAAGGATCCTTAAACCCCAAGTTTTCGACGATAGAGGGAAATTAACACTTAGCAAAGTATGGAATGTTGAATAACCAGCCAATGCAAACATGCCATATCTAGAAGAGACAAGTTGTTCAAAAAGCTGAGATAGATCTAGTTGGCAGCACCAATGAAGTCCAAGACTCGAAATTGATATTCAACTCATTGTTTTTTACAAAGTATTTGATGATCAAGTTGAAGTCTATAAAAGACTATCCACAGGCTTCATTATTGTACATATTTTTTTTTATTTTTTTTGTCGACGACAAGCCCAATTGCAGTCATTATGGAAAATAATCTCAGCTGTATTTTGTAACCCAATTTATTTGAATATAAAATATTTGACGTTTTTTGTATGGTATTTTCCAATCTCTGGTATTGTTTTTTATTTTATTTGTACATTTTTTTGTGTGTAGTTAAACATGGACGACAAGCTTTTCTTATATATATATATATATATATATATATATATAAAATATATTTCTATTGCTTATGGGTTTCAACGAAATTTGTGAAGCAAACAACATCCTGCAAATTGGAAGATGCTTTACATTTGGACCAGAAATAATCTATTAATATATATTAATATGAATACAATTGGAATAAATATAAACACTTTCTCTTTAAAGTTTCCCTGTTTTCTTCCCCTCTATTATCCCTTTGTGGTTCTATATTTAGTCGTATCTCTATGAGTACGGCCTCCTGGATTCGCAAATTGGCAGATGCTCATCTTTATTTATATCTTCACACCATGAGCCCGATCGACCGCGCTCCCTTTTAATACTTAGCCAATTATTTGACCAACGGGTCCCGGGTTTGCGGTATCCAACACTTATGTCCCATGTTCTGTCATATACTTCTTTCACCCAAAAAACTTTGTGATCTGCAATTTATGCTTTTAATAGTGAGAACTCAATAGGGGTTAAAAAATATTGGCATTAATAAACGAATAGTGGATGTTGTTCTGTGAGATACTTATCCCTTTTTCCCTTTTCTTCTTCCCGTCTATTATCGCTTTCTGGTTATATAATTAGTCTCCTTTCTATGATTGTGGGTTCTAGGGTTGGCGAGCTGACAAATTTTCTTCTCCATCTATATCCTCACATGACTAATCCAGCCGACTGATGTTCCTTTCCATACTTAGACAATTTTATGGCTGCGGTTTCCGGGCTGGCGCTTTCGAACTCTATTGCATCTTGTTCCGTGATATACATGTTGCACTCAAAACTTTTGTGATCTACAATTCCACCGCAGACTCCTCGAACTTGCAAGATTAACTCTACAAGGGTTCACAAATGTTTCAAAGCATATGTGGCCACGACCGTCGTTCCTTTCTATACTTAGCCAATTTTTCCCCCTATTCCATGATATACATCTTGCACCCAAAAAATTCCATGATGTACAATTCTACTCCGGGTTCCTCCAACTCGCAAGGTTCACTTTACCCAAATTTATAAAAAAATTCAAACCATTTATGACTCTTTTCCATCCTCGCCACAATCACGCCCTTCCCAATGCACATTAATTATTCCAGACTCTAAATTAACTTCCATTGTTCTGTGACCTACAAATAGCACCCAGACCTCCGCCATATACTTCCGAACTCCGACATCGTCCCCTCTTCCATGTTACACATTGTGCATTCGAATATTTTGAGCGATACAATTTGACCGTCGGGGCCTCACGTCTTCTGGAGAGACCTTGTCACCCTATTTTGAATCTTTGGGTTGGCGGGTTCACAAGATCTCCAGTTCCTAGTCATTGTTTCCCGTGCCGACCATCTTCACACTTCTTTCCAAATATGCAACAACAAAGGTTTAATGCTAACATGCCATCATGTAACAACCGTAAATATTGTCATTAATAAGAAAAATCCTCATGGACTAACCATCCCTACAGAACTTGTCCAGAAATATGCAAAGCATATCTTGTCAGCTAATGGGAAAGCTATTACAAATTTCAATATATTAGCGAAAACAAGTCCAGGCCACCGTTTCCCTATTCCATACTTAGACACTTTTTCGATTGTGGGTTCTCATATTGACGACCTCCAAATTGTGTTTTGAATCTTCCGCGATATACAATTTATCCACTGGAATGCCCCGTCACGAGCCCGACCGTCCACCGTTCCTTTCAATACTTAGCCCCAAGTTGGTTGTATCTCCATGACATGGTACATTTACTGTGTTTCAAGTCTGGCCTACCGTTTCCCTGTTCCATACTTAGACACTTTTTCGACTTAGACACTTTTTTGATTTCGGGTTCCCGGACTAGCAAGCTCATGATTGTGTTTCCAATGTTCCACGACTAGAAAACAATACCCGGAGTTCCACGATATACAATTTGTCCGTAGGAATGCACCATCATGCCCTCTTCCCTGTTACACGTTCTGCGGTCAACACTCCTGAAAGGTACAATGTGATCCTTGGGCCCTCACCTCTACTGGTTGTATCTTTTAGCCCTATTTCGAAGCGTCACCAACCTCTTTCGATAATTAGAAATTCCTTAATTATTGTTCCTTGTCCCCACCACCTTCCTACTTCTCTCTGGATATGCAATTGCAAGCTTTAATGCTAACACTTCGTCATGTATGAACTTTAAACATGTAATTAACGAGCGAAAGGCTCGAGGAGATCTCCCACACTTTTGCCATATACAAATTGACTGTCGAACTCCCATATCATCCCCTCTTATGTGGTACACATTTTTCACTCTAGTTCTGAGACATACAATTTGACCCTTGGGAAGTCACGTCTCCTGGGGAACCATTTTCACCCTAATTATGAAGCCCGTCCAACCGCTTTCCATACTTTCCCATTTCACAGAATCTCTTTCGCGGATCCTTGGGTTGGAGGGTTCACGAAATCTCCAATTCTTGGTCACTGTTTACTGTGCCTGCCACCTTCGCACTTCTTTCAAAGTATGCAACGACCAAGTTTATATTAACAGTTCATCATGAAACAACCGTACAAACCAAGGTTTAATGTTAATAATTCTTTGGCTTGAAATGTTGGCTTCAAAAATTTAAATGAAGCTCAACTCCTCGAATTTAAATGAATTTAACTTCTCTTTTCTGCCCAGAGACATGCAGAAAAGATCTTTCCACGCAATGGGATATATATTACAAGTTTCAATATATTAGCTAAAATGAATCTGCCCATCCATTTCCCTATTCCATACTTGAGACACTTTTTTTATTGTGGGTTCCTGGATAGGCGGGCTCATGTTTGCACTTCCATTGTTCCGTGTCCTGCAAACATTACTCGGACTTCCACAATATACAAATTGCCCTCTCGACTGTCCCATCATGCCCTCTTCCTTCTTATGCATTTTGCACTCAAAAAGTTCTGAGACATACAATTTGACCCTCGGGCCCTCACCTCCAACGGTTGTACCTTGTAACCCTATTTTGAAGGCTGCCCGACCGCTTTTGATAATTATACACTCCTTAATTGCTTTTTCATGTCCCCGCTACCTTCGTACTTCTTTCTTAATATGCAATTAGTAACCTTTCATGCTAACAACTCACCATGTAGGAACCATCAACATTGTCATTAATGAGTGAAACGCTCGATGAGATCTCCCATTAATACGCATTTAACCAAGATCTACGGAGAGTTATATTATCCTTTCTGATTGTTCATCTCAAACATGGGTCGTCGCGTTGGCCATTCAGGAAATTTCCAATCCTTAATTGCTCATTGTCGTACCCGCCATGCTCACACCTCTATGTATGCAATTACTAGTCTTTAATGCTAACATCACATCATGCAACAGGCGTCGAAATTGTCATTTATGAGCGAAAGTCTCGAGGATATCTCCCATTCACATGAATTAGACCAAGATTTGTGCAGGGTTATATTATCCCTTCCAACTCTTCATTTCAAACATTGTTTGGAGAAAATCAACGTTCTCGTAAACTTATGGTAGCAACTCAAAAACAATTATGTGGAGATACAGTGAATATCTTCGGACGTGAGGACTAGAACTTCCAGTGGTCCAAGGCATACTCTTACTATTCATCTCGTTGCGACCAAAACAAAGTGATTTGGACCTCTGGAATCGCTCGTGCAGGCTGCGTCCCTGAGGTTTTTGACTGTAAGGAGGTGGTATCTTGGTGCACCAAAAAATATATTTCAAGCCAAAGAATTATTCCAGTACGCGAACATTCTCATGTTTCTTTGTCACCGTAGGTCTTCCACAATATGTTAAGAAAGTCGGAGCCAACATTGACATTCAGAGGACAACATTGCAAGCATTTCCTAGGAAAACATGATAATGGGTTGGACCTCTTACCCGAGTTCCTCGAAGACCCGAAAACAGTTCCTGAAGATATCACAAAGTTGCAGGTCAATTCCTTTAGAAATCCATTCCGGTAAATTGCTTGGATGTTTACAAGAATAACGAGACATGAATCCAGGACAAGCATTTCCCATATATTTATTTATATTTTGTACTTCACAATCAAGAAACAATTCATTTTCGATTGGGGGAAGCTATTTTCCATTGAAATCTATTCCCAACTATCACGATTCAAAGAATCTAATAAATTTTATATGTCCTCCTACTTTATTTTCGCAATAGTGCATTGTTGTCCGTTTCCAAAACTGTCTATGTCCAACAAAATAAACTATGAATTTGACCTAGACATTCTGGTACCAAGCCCTGTGGAGGCACAAGGCCTCCCATTGTTTTTATGAGGTTTTTAATGGCTTTGTCTCAGTTTTCAAAGATTTATTGTTAGGAAAGGATGCTCCCCGGATGTCTGGCCAGGCAACCAAGTTTTTGGACAGGAAGGGGACACTTGAACAAAAGGAAAATTACAGTGTAAGCGCAACTAAATTGTACAGACAACAAGGAAAAGGCTCCGACGACAAGAATGTCCAGTCCCCAACCAACACTCCCAAGAGCATGATAACATGGAGGATCACTTCAACGGCCCACCCTAGTAAGAAAGCAACCTAAAAATCTTCAAATGAAGGAGGAGATAAGAACCCTCATCGCGGAAACATTGATAGTTCTCACAAGATTCCCCTGACGAATAAGAGAAAAAACATTGTAGGGTAGGCGGAAGAACCCTAAATTGAAAGTGAGCACATGCAACTTGGAACTTTTGTGGGTGGCCTGTTACACAAAGTTGACCCACCCGTGGACACGATGCACCATAGTTCGACAATGGAAATAGTTGAGACTGACTTTTTTGACGAAGAGGAATCCTTCGTATTCCAGAGCGTTGTTTTTGACAACCAATCTAAAAATTTAATCATTGAAAAGAGAGATGTAACAAATAAGAAAGGTAAATCACGTACATAGATTAACTTTAGGAAAATGCAGTCGTCCCAAATCTCTCGATTTCACCACGCAACCGCTGATGCTCTTGATGATTCCATTGGAGGAATTGAAGCAGAGAATGCCAGACTGAACGGTCGAGTCAAGGAATTGGAGGAGGCTTTCATTTCTACCCTAGTGTTTGCCAATCCTTTATAAAAAACTGTGCCTACTACCCCTGCAGCCAAGTTAAAAGGATCCTCTAGCCTCCTCACATCCTATAGAGCCTTTGTAGGGAAGAACATCAACAAAAGAATGCATCTAATTACTGAAGCTTGGGAAACATCACAAAATATAGCTTCCTTTCGAAAGAGGAAAAATGATTTGCACGGACATTTGCAGATGAATTTAAAAAATGAAGAATGTTTCTACGAATAGATGGTGACCCCTTTTTCCAACCATGCCATCAATAGCTCAAATGTGAAAAGAATACAAGAGGATCTCCCCTCCCCAAAGCGGATCAAACAGTTAAAAGCATGCTGGAAAAAGAAATTTAAGAACCTGTAGCTCATTGTCGAATCATGTGAACAAGCCATATCATAGAAAGAATAATTGTTCAGAAACCTGACCCAAATAGACTTAGCCAGAAGTACCAACGAGGTTCAAGACCCAAACTTAATCCTCAAATCCTTGTCCTTGACCAAACAATCCTTCGATGAACAACTTGATATTTTAAAGGGGTTGTCTTTAGAAAAGTTTTACGGTATCCTTGAATATGGTGAAGATGAGGTTGAGAACTGGCTAGTGGACTATTCGACACACAATGAAGAAATTGAACAGACTCTACATAGTATTTATGTGGATCTAAGGAAATTAGAAAATGATAAATCCGGGATGAAATCAACGTGCCCCCCATGAGAAGATACATTGACGAATGGTTCCAACGGAGAATGGACAATCTCATCGATGAAGGGAAACAACCAGTTGGCACGATTACAGTGGTGGTTGATGACAACAAAAAAAATGCATCGGCTTCATAGTAAGTCTATATTGATCACATCTTGTTTTCTTTATCAGTCCAGTTATTCTACCTCTTTAAATAGAAATCTCAAACCAAAGACTCATAACTTCCAATTTATTCTTTTCAGGTCTTCCTCTCTACCGTCGCACACTTCTTCTTTCTATAGTCCTATTTCTTGTACTTATTTTTTTTATGGTCCGCGAGAGCCCCAATCTCAGTCTATATGAAAAACACATTTAAATTTCCATAAATATGGAACAAATTCTAGAAATATGTAACAAACATTATTAATTTTTGATAAATTTCAAAGAAAACTAATTCGGGAATGCCATTTTTTTTTCCTTCAACTATGATGGATGTCAGAAAATTGTGTTTATTATATTTGAATTTTTCAGAAAATTGTGTTTATTATATTTGGATGTTTAATGTGTGTCATTCTTGGTCCTTTTTTCCAGGAACCTTTATTGCATTGCATTATTAATTTTTGATAAACTTCAAAGAAAAATAATTTGAGAATGTTAATTTTTTTTTCCTTCAACTATGTTAGATGTCAGGAAATTTTGTTTATTATATTTGAATGTTTAATGTGTATGATTCTTGGTCCTTTTTTCCAGGAACCTTTATTGCAAGTCATTGAGACAAAAATTTTCTAAGTCCCATGTTTAAACTATACACACGCTAGGTAAAAACTGCCCCGTTCGCATATTAACCTTGGGGGTCATCTACCAACCCAATGTCTTGTGGCTGGCCTGTGACACACTACCACAAGTCATCCTTTGCATGGATACCACTTGTACTTCAAGATGCTTCCCACGTGTCTCTGCTTAGCCCTGTCGTAGCAGTGCATTTATTCCCATTCCAACATGGCAAGGACTACGCTGCCATGCAACACTTGTTTCTTTATGCAATCATATGATTAACTAATTTCAATGCTAATGTAATTCTAGAGTGGTACATGTAAAAACTACTCCATCACTAATTTTTTTTTTAAATATTCGAGGAATATAATGCTCCTTTAAGTGAAAGGTGCACTATTACACTATTTTGATAAAAATACATCAAGAAAATAGATACATTTTATTATTATTTTAAATGGCATAGTGATGTATTTTACTTGTCAAGATGCACAGATGAATAATGCTTAGAGCATTATTGCAAATATAGTCTCAAGAGATAGATTGGTTGGTTTGACCCTTTTTGTTAAGGTGTAATGTCCAATGAAGTCAAAGGATCCATTCCCATTGAGTCTTGTAGGGTCATCAACTATTATTGTGGTCGGTGGTTAATACTATCCTCCATTTGAAAAAATTAGGAGAAAGAGGAAATTTGTGGGGTGTTGGCAAGGTACCAACATCCTCACTCTAAAGATCTAATATGTAGGAGGGTGAGAAGAATTGTTTCTTTGGAAGAAAAAAAAAATTGTTATGAATATGGGGGCTAATTTATAGATTATACATTTTAGATTCCTTAAAATGGACAAAATCCATGTTTTTTTATGGTCGTAATTTGTTTTAAAACAACTTCTTAGTTTTAAATTGACCATTTTAAAAATAAGTTTTTTATTGATGGCTTTTCAAAAAAAACCTATTGGTGACCATATGTTAAAATTATAAAATTTGCGGTGTTTTGCAAAAAAACGAATTTCATATATTTTGTATATAAGGAAGATAAATTTGCAATAAGCCTTATTTTTTATACTTTAAGATCTATATATATCTTTCAAAAATGAAATAAAATAAAAACAACTAAACTTACAAAATATGAAGATGTGATTTAGTTATTCTTTGATGTAGGTGGTCATAGGAGCCATCTCAAAAATGACCTTGATATTGACGATTTTCAAGACCTTAATTTCCAATGCATTTTTGGGGCGTTCCCGTGTGTTTTTTGATACAAATGAGCATTCAAAGACTCAATATGGAGAAACCAGTGAAAGGATATGGTCCTAACAAGGCTCCTTTTTTCTTAAACAACTCAACCTTCATCCACTCAATGTTTCCATGAGGCTAACTTCATGTTTGAAAAAATAGAACCATAAAACTGTAAAAATAAAACTCTAAGACAAAATATTTTAAAAAATAAAAATTAAAAACAAAACAAATAACATCCCCGAAAGTGTAAAAAATAACAAACAAAGAAACAAAATGAAAATAGATAAAATGAATTTTAACCCCTGCACTTTCCTCCCCCCCCCTCACCACCACCCCTTCACCCCACATTCTCCCTTCCCCTTCCCCCCTCCCTCATCCCCTTGCACCCATCCCTTGACCCCTTGCACCCCTCATGCCCCCTTTCTCACCCTTATCCTCCACCCTCAACCCCCTTTTCACTAATCTCGTCCTTATGTTTCCCTCACCAACCTCTAACCCAATGAAAAATGGATAGGTTTGCCATTTTTCAAACAAGGCCGTTTTTAAACGACATACCTAGTTATTTTATGTCAAGTTGGATGTTCATAACGACAACCATTAAATAATAGATCCAATCTTTTTTCATCGTGTTGGAAATAGGCACAAGGATGGGATTGGTAGGAAAGAGGGCATGGATGGGAAGGAACAATGGGAAAGGGCACTGGGGCAGGTTGGAAGGGTAAAAAAGGGAGCATTAAGGGGAAGATTTGGGAGGTGGTGCGGGGGTGTGGTGAGGGAGGGGACAAAGGGAAAGGAATTTGGGTTAGGGAAATGTGAAGTAGTCAAGGGAGGATGAGGGGAGGGGTGGTGGGGGGTTAGGGGGAATGGGGATTAGGGTTTAAGGAAGGAGGGGCTAAGGGAAAAAGGGGGTTAGTGGGATGAGGGGTAAGGGGGGGTGTTTAGGGAAGGGAAGAGTTTTTTAATATTAATTGAAAGTGTTAATTTTTTGTTTTTAATTTATTTATTAGGGGGATTAGGGGGTAAAGGGTGTTATGTACCTTGTATATGAATATAAAATCACACACAAGATATAAAGGATAATATAGAAAAATTTCCTTTACTTTATTATAAAAAAGTACCCATAAGGTAGGGAAACACCTTATAATTGATCCTTTTATGGAAGGAATCCACTCCCATTCACTTACCTCTTTGAGGGGGTAACCTCTTACTGAGCTAAGATCCAAATACAATATTGTTCCACACCTCATAAGGAGGACTACATCCTTATTTATAACTGACAAGAGAACCCTAATCACAACAACCTCCAAACTACCCATTGGACCTTCTTTAATGAGGCCCCATTACATTTATTCAATACTAACTACCATAGTGGGCCTTATTTAATAATAACAAGCATAGTGTACTTAATCCACTTTAAATTGAATGTAATCCACTGTTATTATTCTACTATGGGCCCTTTGGCCCCCCTTTACACCCCTAGGGAGGATCCCAACATTCCACCCCCTTAGAAAGGTTTTTACCTCAATGCTTGTTGTGAGGGGGTACAACCATAAACCAAGGTCACATGGATGAGTGTTGATCACAATTTTGAAGTAAGCCAAAGAACCAAGTTCCCATGTACAAGTGCTAGCCACCATGTTGAAGTAGTCTAATAAGCTCCACCTTAAACCTGAGTCCCATGTCCAAGTGCTCATGTTAAATCCCCTCTGAAGATACCTAAACTCAATAGAAGACCAAAAATGGTGCTCAAAATGCCTACCCTGGTCATGTGGATCCAAATATATAGATCCATCCATATCCAAAAAATAGTCCACATAACACAATATTGGAGAATAGTCAAGTTGAAAACAAGTAGCCATAACAAGCTCCTAACTTCCCTCCATGATGTTCTCTACATAAGGTGGAGTAGAGTAATCAAATAGAATATGAAAGTAGTTTTCATCCCATAAATGACAATTATCCATGTACCAATCATCGCAATCATCCTCTAAATCATACCAAGCATATGTTTCTCAGTTATACTTTTCATTGATGAAAGGGTACATGGTATCAATAATACATGTCTCCTCTAAATCATACCAAGCTCCTCCCTTGGCATGTTCAACCACATTTCCATTCTTCACATTCATCAAGGTTTGAGAGCATAAATTTGCAAGGGTTGTAGTGCACTTGATATTGATCAGAAGCATAACATATAATATGTCAATTCAAAGCCCTAAAAATCCTATTTCCAATGGTGTTGGTTTGGAGGTACCCCATATTATCCTCCCTAGGTACACTACAAACGAGGAAGGGGAGTTAGGGGTATGGTGAGTGGCGAGGGTGTTAGGTAAGGAATGAGGGGGTAACGTTTAAATAAATAAAGTTTATTTTTTCAAAATTTGGTTTGTTATCTCTTAATTGTTTTAACAGGTTTTTTTAATTGTTGTTTTAATTTTTTTTTAAACTTTTTTTAATATTGTTATTTTGTAGGGTGGGAAAGGTAGGAAAGTGGGGAAGGGGGTTGGGAAAAGGGAATGAGTGGGGAAGAATAGGAAATTGGGGAAATAAAGGAGAATGAGGGGAAGGGAACTTGGGGGCAGAATGAGAAAGCGAAATGAGGGGAAGAGAACCATAGTGGGAGGAGAAGTGAGGATGGAGTAGAGAGATTAGGAAAGGGGAATGGGGTTGAGGGGTTTTAAGTGGAGCCTAACATAGGGAACCCACTAGGAATTGGTGGGTTAACCCTTACTGGAAAAGTAAAGGGCGATATCCTTTAATTTCTGATGAGGATGGCATTTCCAACACCATTTATTTATTTTTATATATATTTTTAAAAATTTATTTAAATAAAAAACAATAAAATATTTAATTAAGCATTAAAAACATTTTTGAGTATGCATATTTTCATATTTCTTCATAGTTTTAGCAGAATTTATGGGTTTAAACTTTGACACAATTTAAAATCTAAAATTATACTAGAATGTGTGTGTGTGTGTGTGTGTTCGTGTCCCATAGGAAAAAGAACCAACAAAACACAACTCTTTTTGAACTTGAATATATTATTTTTTCATTTGTTTTAAGTAATGGATAATATTTGCACACTTCCATTTTATCAAAATGAAAGAATTTTCTATTTCACTCTATCATATTTGAAGTTGAAATTTTTTAAATTAAAAAAATTCCAATTTTACATATATCTATTTTTCATTCCACAAAATTTGATGACATATTTCAAAATAGTGTTTTTTAGAGCATGGAAATTTGTTGTTATACATAGTTACAATATTCATTTGCAAATTAAATGCCTATTTAATTGCTCATTATTTTACGCAGTAGCGGTTTTTAGAGAGAGAGAGATGGAAAACTGCATTCAAGTTCAAATGTTACTTGACGTTTCTATCCACAAGCCAAGATCATCATCATGAGGTTGTTAAGCTCAAATATTAATGACCTCTCAATCTATAAACAAATAATCAATGACAACCAATGAATGAGCTGACCAAACTTTACGATCATAAATTTTATTTCTCATTATTATTGTCTTCATTTTTTTTATTTTTTGAATAACAAGCCTTCAAGCTTCTTTAATTTTGAAACCTTTATCTCTATTAATGTTATAATAATTTCATTATATTTCAAGGGCCTCACAAACCTTTATTTTACCATAGTGGTCTGTCATAGCAATGATCTTAGCATTCTCTATGCAAATCATGAGAATGTCTAGCCAAGGTGGATCTTTTAACCCAATTATTCTTTATATCTACATAATGTTCTATGAGTCTGATACATAGAGATTTCCTTGTCTCACCAATATAATGTTTACCACAAAACTAGGGTATTGTATAAACACCCTTATTATGTTTTGGATCAATGACATATTTAGCACAATCCAACATACCTTTGAGAGTGTTAGGGGGAGTAAAGGTAACTCTAATATTAACTTTTAAATGCCTATTTTTTCTCTAGTTTATTTATTGAAAGAAAATTTGACATGTCCTTTTCTGTGGTGTTCCATGTTAGTTGAAACATAATATTTTAAGAAAAATAGACATAAATATAGAAGTGGAAATAAAATAAATAGAACCATAATTGGGAAATAACAATAGTAAGAAAACTTTTAAGGATATTTAGAATTGAATGCAATGTTCATTTTGCATATTCGAAGGTGCAACCTCCAACATGAGCATAGCTCCAAATATAATAATATTCACTTAGATACAAATTATATATATTCTACTACTGTATATAGTTTTAATTATCCAAAACCCTAACCACTTATTAGATCTCCATTTATGAGGTCTCAACACTAAATAGTGGATCTTCTTTAATGAAACCACTTACATTTATTGATTTCATACTCTAATACCTTGTAGGCCTTATGTAATAAATATGGCCCCAATACATTAAGTAACAACCTATTTTCCTAACAAGGGGAGTTAGGGTGGGACCCTAACATGCCCTCCCCCTTACAAACCAACGTTGTCCTCAAAGGCTGGAGATGAGGAGATCTCGTGAGAGTCTTTTCTCATAGTCTTCCATATAGTAGAGATTCTCTTGCCATACAAATAATCCAAGAACAGTTGCTTGGAGCCTGCCTTTCGTTCTTCAATCCACCGGATCAGTATCCTCTGTTTTTCAGTGTAATCTGTGAGCCACCGTTGTCTTCGAGGATCGTTGAGATACAGATAGTGTTCTGCATCCAACTCTCTCTTCAAGTCTTCGGGAATCTTTGGCATTTTCCTTTGTAGCTCCTTTTTCTCATCTACAGGCTGGACTCGAGTTATCATAGAGATAGACTGGAGTGGGTAGACCATTCTTCCTTGGTCTTCATCTGGCCTTCTGCTTCTGAGAGTCAGCCGTACTACTCCGTCGTCAAGACTCTTGATGTGATCGGAGTTGTTGCTGGCTTGCGGCGTGAGCACCTTGGGCAGATTTTCATCGAACTTAACTGCCCAATCAATAGGTATCAAGACTGAACTTGGCTTCACCTTCTGTGGCGTAAGCACTCGCCCTTCGACATCTTATTGCAGGAAATACCCATGGAAGTAGCAAGTGCCCCTTAGGTATTCCATTAAGCTTGTCTCCGACTCGATAGCACAGCTTCCATGAGATAGAGATATTCACCGAACCTTCGAGCATATCAAACCCTTTTTTTTTTTCTTTGTGTGTAGACGGGTTCAGATGTGGATCTGTTAAAGATAAGATAATGTTATTCTAAGTAGAGGAAATCTTTTAAGTATTTTTTTTGATGATTATATAATGTTGTTTTTGCATTGGTAATAGTGTTTTGCATGTTTTCTCCATTTGTTGGCTGTCTATGACTGTCAGTTGGTTGACTTTAGTCTAGAAGACGTGTGGATCAAGTTCATTCTTAGAATGGGCTAATTTTCAGTATATGATATGGATTACATCATATGAGTCCAAACAGAAAGAAATGAAGATTATAATGAGTGTGGTTTACATCTCCATGTACATTTATGTTCTTAGTTTTCTTTTAGTGGTTTGTAATAATAAGAGTTAATAAAATTTTATACAACTGCAAAAGCAGATGTCTTGCAACCACTCACCACTTGTTTCATGTAGAGAGTATTTTGACTAGACTGTTTCCATGCTCTTTTATACCTTTTTTCTATGCTTAAAATTCTGAGATACTAACTCTTTTGACATTCGTTGGCTTGAATTGGCTCATGCCAGGGAGCAATAGTTTCCTGAGCATGGACATCATTTCACAACTGCAGGAGCAGGTCAATGTAATTGCAGGAGTAACCTTTAATACTATTGGTACACTACAGAGAGATGCCCCAGCTGTACGGCTATCTCCAAATTATCCTGAGCCACAATCTACCTCAGCAGAAGATCCAGCTATAGTGGCAGAACAACCCAAGGCAATGACCACTTCTCTAGTGCAGGAAGCTAAACAGGTAAATCTTTGCTATATAATAAAATTTTCAATGTTTGGAAACCCATCGATTAATATCCTGATGTGAAAATCAAAACATTGAAATTTTTTTGTTTTGCATAATTCTTTTACAGTGATTGCCCATCTGATCACCTTTTGTTGGATTAGAAAGACATTTGCTGCTTGTTCACGCTGTTTATTCTTTTCTTCCCTAAAACCAATGGTATGTCCATTGTCATCCATAAAACAATGGACGTGTGTATTACAAAAAAATTGCTTGACAGGATCAAAAGTCATCCTACATCTTACCAACCATAGGAAGGATACCGCCTCGAGAACAAGCCAAAGATAAGCAACCTTATTAGATAACCATTAATCCATCGGTCCAAAAAAGGGAAAATCTCCAATGCAAAGTCTACAAAAGATGCTGTGCAATATCTACTGAATCTCATCACCTTGTCAATTTGCACTCCTAATAATGTATCAGATGTTCTCCTTTGTACCTGTTGCCGTCCTTATACACACTTGCAAATGTGAGCCAAGTCCTGCTCACTTAGTGTGTCCTTGGAGACACAATGCTTAGGTTCAAAGCCCACGCTGTCACTTTGGCTTGAACCTCTTCCGTCTAGGCTTACTCCTAGGGAAGCCAAGGGGGGTAGACCCTAGTTTCTAGATGAGATTTATGTTAAGTTCTAGGAGTTGTTTTTAATTAGTTAAGGTATAGGGGGAGTCTAACCTATGATGCAAAAGCAGCAATGCAAGATGCAAGAGTTTCTATGTCAAGCAAGCCTTTCCCTAGGTCAATTAAGACTAGTGCCTAAGGTTGGGCAAGGGGTCAACTAAATGTAAGGGTGTTTCGTTACAATATGATTACAAAGATTACGAAAGAATAGTTACTCTTCAAAATTGTTAGATACAAGTTCTTGCAATAAAGAATGCTAGATACACAATAATACAATACAACAAGCTAACCACGTTTGCTTAAATGTGCAGAATATTAAAGAAGATCAAGGCATGTACATCATAAACACATCAAGCCTAAGCATGCCCCAATAACACTTACTCTATTGGACTACTCCTCAATGGCAACATCAACACTCAAAGATTCACAAGGACACTTAGAAAATCAAGAAGCTTTAAATGCAAGTGTTCCACAAGATTAAGACACTTAGTTGATTACTCTCAAAGCGTTACTTGTATTATGAGATTGATAGATTAGGTTTGCAAGTATTAACCCACAAGATAAATCAAATTAAACCAAGGTTTACGTGTTGCTTAGTGAGTTAAGGGTTTTAAGATTTGAAAAAAATTTAATTACCCTAACAGGATGTTTAATCGAAAACCTCCTCCCCCGATTGCCAAATGGCTGCTAGATGCTCAAGAAGTGAGGCAACGAGGCCTACCTTAGCTTCACAGGTCAACCCTAAGAATTGAGTTTTTACGGAAATGACACCGCGCGCCGTGAGACCGTCCCCAGCCTAGCACCTTCCGTTGCCCTCTTCAATCCCCGTTTTAGATGGTGGTTCAAGGTACCCTGTTAAGTCTATTAAGTATATATATCAATTGGTTAGACTTTTTGGTGTATTAGAAAGTGTTTAAGTGACTTTTAGTTGCCTTAAATTGGTGATTTTATGCCAAAACCGAAACTTTTATGAGCTTATAAAGATGTATTGTAAAGCATGAAAATGAAGAGCATCAACACATGTAAAGCATGTAAAAGTAAGCTGAATAACGATTTAGTTCACCACCATTTATTTAACCATTAACATGAGAAGTTTGTTATGAAAAAATGCTAATGAACAATGGAAAGAACAACTTGCCAATGAAAGAAAGAAGATTTAAGCTTATCACCACTTAACCATTGATTGTTAGAGCATTAAGAGGGAAAGCATTAAGTGTGAAAGAGAAAGCTTAAAAATTTAGATGTGTGCCTACACTATCAAGATATCCAACAACACATTAACTCAAGTGATGACAAGTGGCCTTAAAGATGAAACAATATTAAAGAGGAAACCACTTACTATACCATTAAAGCATTAACCATTTAGTATGTTGGATTAGAGCATGTAAACAAGATAGATCTTAAGATGGATTAAAACATGCAAGTAGGTTAGGGGCCAAGGGCTTAGATTAAAGATGAATGTGTGAAGAGATCTAGGTCTAGATGATTTTAACCATATAAAGCATGAAAAKATCATTAGCACATCTTTACTCTAGCCTTACAATTTTGGGGGGGTTTCTCTCCCAAGGTGTAGACAATTATTAAGATTAGCTAAGCTTGAAAGAGAAATGGAAAAGCAAGACAAACCACTCAATGGCACAAGGTGGAGGCAAGCCTACCTTTATTGTGCCAAAGAGGTTGAAAGGAAAGCAAGCAACAACAAATATGAACAAGATGCTCACTAACCCCACGTCCTAGGCTTAGAAGACGATTTAGAAATGATAAAACACTTGAAACAAACTAACCCTAAGCTCACACGTGGGAGGTAGGCTGTACCAATTCTCCTCTCAAGCTATGAGCCACTAAAAATCAGCAAAAGAGAGTAGATCTATGCACAAGAAGCTAGAAAAGAAAGAAGAAAGGTTGAGATTTGTTACCCACTTGAAGAAAAGGGTCTTGGAGTGTTGTGTGGATGATTTTGGGTAGCATAACCCCCTCAACCTGTTAAGAACCTGCAAAAACCAGCAAGCTATGCTTGCTGGAAAAGCTACACACAACCAACAATGTGAAGAAAAATTTCTGCTTTTAGGGCAAAATTTTTTCCCATGAAAAATCTATGATAAAAGTGGATTAAAATGACCAATCTAAGATGTTAAGCTAGCTGAAATATTATATGGAGTGAACAACAATAAAAGAATGAGTAAAGAATGAGAAAGGAATTTGAGTGTGCTTTGAGGGAGGACTCTTCCTTGAGGCAATCCCAACAAAACCCTAGAAGCCAAACTTGCAAACTTGACAAGATAATATGCATACAAGAAGATAATATGGCTGAATATGCTAACAAAATGAAATACTTGCACCCTATTAGCAAACCCACATATATAGATTAACAAGAATACTCGTTGTTAGATCTACCCAAGTAAAACGCTTTACCCAAGAATCTACTCTATGCAACCACCATGCCAAATTCACAATATTACCTCATGTGTAAGCAAGAACAAGAATACTCGTTGCTCTTTCAATATCCTCCAAAGTTTCTCTTTTATTATTCAGCAATAGATCTTGGAGAAATACTTGCTCCAAAACCCTAAAGAGCCAAAGAATGGATGAAAGATGGACAAGAAAGACAGAGAGAGTGGTGAAAATCAAGTAGCATAACAATAGCCCAAGATATGGTGAAGAAACCCAAGATATGGTGAAGAAATGAGGGTGAGAGGGGTTCTATTTATACTTGGAGAGACAAATTCACCCCTCTTGGATCAATGCCAAGTGTCCACCACCAAGCACAAGAGAGAATCCCTAGGAGGGGGGCGCAACTTTTAGGGTTTGAGACTTGGATTGATGAGGTGGATAAGTTGTAGGGTGTGGGGATGAGTGAAAGGGTGACGTGGGAGGCTAGGATAGACGTCTAGGTGGAAAGGGAGGGCCCACAACCCTTTTAAAGTTGAGTTGCCACGTTTTTGCTAGCAAGGGGGGCGTAACTTCCCTAGGGGGCGTGAGGGTTTGAGTGAGGTGAGTGGGTGAGGGGTGTAAAAAGATTAAAACAAGTTGGGATGGGTAGGCTTAGGTTAGGAAACACATCTTCTCCCCTTTTCCATCTTTACATCCACTTCCTAGCTCAAAATTATAAAAATTACATTTTTGCTATGTCATGACCTAGCAATTAAAATTGCTGTTTTTGACTGACTGACATTCTAGGTGGACAAACCCATAGCAGAAGTTGTCCGACTGAG
>ML791040.1:219151-230030 GCA_009831015.1 Picea engelmannii
GATCTTCTCTTGAGAATATAGCAAAGGATTGTTGGGTTTTCTTCCCTTGAGTAGAAGGGTTTCCCAGGATATTTCTTGTGTTCTTGTGCATGGTATTTCTTCTTGTGATCTTGGTTATTGCAATACTTGTGTATGGTGTAGCTGCATTTGTTTATGGTTCAAGTACATGCTAAATGAAATAAACCTCATGCTTGAGCCTAGCATAGTGAAAATTCAACAGTGGCAAAGCTCAAACTGAAACATATCCAAGAAGTACTTCTTCTGTTATCTGCACTTCCTTCCCAATCTAAATCGATAAATCCATGCATTTGTATATCATAAATCAAGCGTCCCACGAAGATATTTCAAGGCATGCTTTGCAGTTATTCAATTTTCATGGCTAGGCTCCACCTGGAACTATTTTCACAACAAAGCAAATATTCGACCGAGTATTCTCCAAATACATTAACAAGCCATTCAATTGTTGATACAGGGACAGGTCTATTGGATTAGAGTCTCTCATCTTCTTCAGATCTGTCATCATGGGAGTTTGCCATAGATTTGTAATCCATTATCCCGTACTTCCGAAGAACCATTTCGATACACTTCCTCTATCATAGGAATTTTTCACCACGTTTCTGCTGTACATGAGAGGCTCTACACCAAGTTGCTTGAATCCATACAAGGTCTTCTTTCATCTTCATACATGGGTTTCTTTCTCGTATACCTCAAAACCTTGAGGTTGCTCTACATATGCTTCTTCTTCAATTACTTTGTTGAGAAGAACAGTCTTTACATCCATCTGATGTAAACTCCAACCCATGGATACTGCAAGAGATATAATGGCTCAGGTAGAGGTATATATGGTTACTAGAACAAGATGTCATCATAGTCTTCTCCCTCCTTCCGGGAGAACCCTCTAGCCCTGAATTTTGTTAAAGTTTAGCTCAAGCATGAGGTTTATTTCAATTTAGCATTACTTGAACCATAAACACTGCAACAATACATTAGCTATAGTAAACCAAGATCACAAGAAGAATAACCATGCACAAGAACACAAGAAGTATCCTGGAAACCCTTCTCAACCAAGGGAAAAACCCATCAATCCCATTACTATATTGCCAAGAGAAGATCCTCCATCCACCACCAAAACCTAGCACACAAGAGGGTGCTGTTATGACTAAGAAAACTAGCTCCTAGAAAAGTGCGAGTTGCAGTCCTTCCTCATAAATTCAAACCATGCGTTTTTCATGTGAGAGATATGATCCACAATGGGGATCTATCTCTTATTTATACAAATCCTATTACATCAAATAGATGTGTCTATTGGCACAATAGGGCCGACCTGAACAACTTAAAATATAATTAATCATTACACAATATTAATTATCTTTTACATGGTGGGGCCGACTTGTACCCTTTACAACATAATTAGGGTTACAAAAAAATCTTCTTCTTTGACAATATAGCAAGGGATCCACACATCCTCTAGTGCTCAGCTACTAGGGACACGTCCACTTGTGCTCACCCACAGGGACGTCACACTCAATAGATCACTCAACTGAGTCCACAGGAGTACCATCTGGAGCACCATCTCAAGCCGACTCAACTAAGTCCATAGGAGTACAAGGCATGAGACCATCTCAAGTTGACTCAACTCAGTCAAGAGGAGTACAAGGCATGAGACCATCTCAAGTCATCTCAACTCAGTCCAAAGAAGTAGGCAAGAGACCACACGTCATCACAATTCAGTCCAGAGTCTGACACACACCCATCACATGGGCACACCCAACACATGGGCACACATCGTCTCAACTCAGTCCATAGGATAATGACACACTCATCACATGGGTCGTCTCACAGATCGACTCAACTCAGTCCAGAGGAGAACGACCTGGAGAATGTCACACGATGCTGCAATCATCAACAAATTTCGCCTTGTATCTATCAATACTTCCGCTTATAAGTCTTTTTCACAATTTCTCACATTGTTCTTCATCACATCTTCCTTCCATTCCTTCTGCTTGACCGCTTCTAGTTGATTCAAATCATGCTAGTAGTCTTATGATTTTTGGTATAGTAACTGGTTCATATTCTTCCTCATGTTCCTTTTCAATGTTGGAGTCCATGGAATCTTTTATAGATTCCATGCCCATCCTTCTTGAAGGTTCCAACTTATTCCTTTTGTCATAGGAACATAAATGTAGATGGACAACCTAGAATATTCAAGGCTTCTTTTCGAAGAAGACTTATTCTAGAGTCAGGCTGAACACATGCTGCTTTTTATGGCTGCTACTTCTAATGAAGAACATGGATAGATACTTCATAGTACTTACGGATTCTTCAATGGATCAAATCATTGGGGATTAGCTCCCTCCTAATCCCGGCTTCATGCCTCTATCTGAGAGAGTCCATGCTTCCGTTTGCTGCATTTCTCTTTGCTTTCTGCAAAGTGTCACAAGCCTATTCTGGTTTCTTTTGATTACTGAATTCCTCCGAGTTTGACTCCCCCTAAGTCTCTTTAAGTTTGTTTCAATTTGTTATGATTGCTGCCCATCTGGCAGTTGTTGCAGGCATTGTGTCAGTCTTATAAACTTCTTCTATGATAGCTTCAACAAAGATCAAACATATTTCACAAGAGTACCTGCTCAAAACAAGAACAACAAGAGAAAACAAGAAATATCTCTCTAGAGGAAATGTTAGTTCATTTTGCAAACAAGTACAATAAGTATCTATATCAATGGTATTCATATGCAGTCAAGTATTCATTGGACCTAGCAATAATAGAACCTTTCAAAGGCTGCTTTTGTAATGTAGCAACTGTCATCCTTGATATATACAAATTTGAAGCGTAACGATTTAATCAAACTTGGAACCTGAAGCCTCACTTGCTATGGAGGGTGCGCTTGTTCTTCTGAATGCAATGATTCCAAGATTATAGCTTGGACAAGGTCTCTAGTACTTTGCAAACACACTCATGTTTTGCTAGATGATATAATTTGGATAGCATATACAAGTGCATACCTTTGAAGTCTTGTAGCATTGTCTAGCTTGTCTTCCAATCTTAAACTGGATACCATCTTGACAAGAAGAGATTAGAAACCGAATCAGAAGATTCAATGATTAGAACAAGCTAGAAACTCGAAAAATTTCAACTTTGACCACAAAATCAATTTGACCAAAAGTTAGCCTTTGACTTTGACTTTTGACCAGTCAAACTTTGACTTTGACCAAAAATTCAAACCTGACGTTTTTGCTAGCTGAGAGTACCAAGAGGTGCGCTAGGCTAGGGCGCACTAGGATGTCAAGGAATTAGGTCAAATGCTTCACCATAAGTGCCCGAACACAAGGTTTAGGGTTTGTTGCAGCTGCATAATCAGAAAACCTAGTTGCAGCTGTAACTGGTGCCACAACGAGCTTAACAAATAACTTTCTAATCTATCTTCCAGTGGTTAGATTGTCTGAAGATAGTGTGGGCCCATAACCTGTTAGAATAAAAGAGATGTGCTCGTTTTTCCATAGACAATATCTCAATATTGTCACCCAACTATAGGCACGCAGCCACCCCCGAGCACCATAACCTTGACAAATAGAATAATTTCGGAAGCAGTACCAGACCCAACAGATAACCAAGAGATAGTGTATCTCTCTTTCTCCAAGAATAGTGCACCAAACAGAAAGTCCATAAACCAGAAACCAAGACCAAAATCCCAGTTGCAGTAGTTGCAGCTGCACTCCTCCAAACTTGCGCACAACTTGTATGCGTGAGCTGTGAGAGTGTGTATGACCAAATGAGCTCAAGTGCCCTCTATTTATAGTGCTCTTTGTCTCATGTCCAGGCCAAATTCTTCTTTTAGAGGCCAATACTTAAATATTAATTCTTTTATTGAGCCGACATGTCTTCTAGGGTTTCTATACATTTTTTTAGGGTTTCTCTAGCTTCAGGAATATTCTAATCTAGTCAGAGGTTACACATGGAGGTTGATACCTCCCGCAGCTACCATAATATCAACATGAGTTTCTCATAGTGGCGGCTTAGTTTTCTCATTTCTTGCCCGAGTTTGCTTGTACGAAGGCCGAGTTTGGCATTGGAGGGCTGGCTTTTGGTGCTTGGCGGATTTCCCGAGGGTGTGCCGAGTTGTTACTACAGAAATCAAATTTGTGAGGGCCGACCCTAGCTGTTGGAGGTCATTTTATAGGTGAAGAGGCGAAAATCTTCAATCTGGGCACAATATTCATGCACAACAGTGAAGGAGGGTGATATCTATGATTGTAGGAGGTTGAATTCCATGAGAGGGGGACCGTGAGCTGCAACCTGGGCGTATTGTTTATGTACAACAGTGAAGGTGGGGCCAAGTTCTCCTTTGGGGCCGAGTTCTCTTGCTGGAAGAGACTGCATTCTCTTTATATCACCCTATTCCCCGAGGTGCTGTTTTGGTTATATGCTCCCTTACTTGCTATTTACATGAGAAACTTTGCATATTTGTGTATAATGGTTTGGATTCATATGTATGCACATGAATATATCTTCACGGACTCCGATAGAGCGAGTTGTACTTGGCAGTAGCACCAGTAGAGGACACCAGAGTCTAGCTCATGCTTCTTCTACAGGACATCAAAGTCCAATGCCAGCCCTAGGGCCTTCTTCCTCTAAAGGAAAATCCATTTCTAAAGCCACCACCTTTGCCTATAAAAGGGGCAGAGGGAATTATTAGTTTATTTATCTGATTTCATTGTAGATGACTCATGATGATGAGATACATTTGTTATATTATTTGATGATATTTTGAGGCTTTAGAGTCAGGACATGATTCAGTGTTGATCTGTGATGTATTCGAGTTTACTAGACATCTTATATATCAGATCTATTTTCATATTTATGTGGAAATGCATTTATTTGATGTTGTTGATGCTTTAGATATTTAAAAAATTGAAAAAAATGAATATTTTTGTATTTTTTTCATTCTTACGACATTTTCCAATATTTTGCGATATTTTCCCCGATGTTGCCGATATTTTCGTTTTCAGACCCTCAGCGATATTTTGCCGCTGCCGATGTTGGTAACACTGATCTGTACCTTACTATCCTCCGAACAATTATTATCAGGTTAGAGTAATCATATTTCAGCTTAGTTCTGCTGAGTTTATTTACCATGTAGAGATTTGGCTGCCATATTATCATTGTAACTCTGATCTCAATTGCAATAAAGTTTCTGTTGGTGGAAATCTATTTATATCTCTAGCAAACTAATTGAGGAACCCACTCAGCATACAGTAAACAATAAATATGCAGCAGTAAAACTATAACAGCAATAACTAGAGGTATTTGGACATGAACTTGAACTGTTTGATGAAAGTTATCAGCCAAGCAAGTGTATAAAAACATAAACCAGCAGTCCATAAATTCAACAGCAGCAAATAAAGGTTATTACAGTGAGTTGGGACTGTGATACCAAAGTGTTTGACAAAAGAAATGTACCAGAAAAACTCCTATAAAAGTACAGCAGTCACAAGAAGGGTTTAGGCAGGGCATTTGGGGTTTGTTGTTAAGTGTCTGACAAAAAGACATCAATCAGAAATATCCCCAAAACGTTACAGCAGTCAATATAAGAGGGTTGTAGAGGGGCATGGGTATGCAAACAAAGTGTTGTTAGAAGCCTTAAGCCAATATTAGCTCAATTCCAACAGCAGAGACACATATTATAACAGCCATCCAGGGTGGGGATATTACAAATCAACACCACCCAATTTTGATGAAACCGCCTAATTGAAGCCTTAAAATATGGTAGACAAAGCTTAACATGCCTAATCGACGATTTTGGTTTGAGTGAAGGGTACATTTTTGCTAAGACCATGGCAAAGGAGTTCAACAATTAACACCACCAACATTGGGGTGCATAAAGGGCTTGACTCTCTTGATTAAATGTCAATCACATACCCTCATACGTGAGAGAATCCAATGAAAATGTTGCAATCCCATCAATCCTGAAATCCTGAAAACTGTTCAGGTTGCTGAATTTTGAATGGGATATGAAAGTTTCTCCATATGATGTTCAATGAGGTTGGAACCACTTTCAAACATCCTGAAACAATTAATGGTAATGTTAAAAATTTAAGTAAAAGGATAAAAAGGAAAGATAAAGGAAATGCCAAGATAAAGTTGGCATTTCCTTTATCTTTCCTTTTTATCCTTTTACTTTAGAATTTAACATTTCCATTAATTGCCAACATTTTTAGTCAAACATACTGAAAAACCATAGTGATGGTTCAATGTGTCTAGGGAGCACTCATGGAGCGTCCAGGGAGTGCGCTCCCTGCTCTGGGAGTGTCCCAGCGAGCGCCATGCTCCCCACAGTGGCAAGGAGCGTCCTAGGGAGATTTAGAGCGTGCTCCTGAATTTTGGGAGAGCACTCCCAGGGGTGCTCCCACTCGGAGCGTGGTTCTTGGGGGGGGTGACCCTTGGAGGGCACTCTCGATGGAGTCAAGGAATGCAAACAAAGAGGGCTTGAAGTGATCATAGTCAAGTCATACGCTGATGTGCCATGACTAGTCTAAATGGATTTTAGGTTATACGAGAGTCAATGAAAGCCCTATATTAGATGCTCCATCATGTTAAAGCCAAAAGAATGTGCAACTCAAATAGTGTGAGAAGGGCCACAGCATGAGATGATAAGGAAAAAGAACCAAGAAAGACAACCTTCAAATGACAGCCCAAACAACAAGTCACATCTTCAATACCAATCTCAGAGGATTGAAAGAGCCATTAACATGTGCCACACCAAATCTTTTATTACAACAGAAATCTTCCCCAATATCAAGATTACATCAAGGGTAAGGAGGGATGAAATCCTCATACTTATTCCCTTTTGCTGTGCAAAAATTTTCCTTCAAAGAGATCATTTCCAGGAATGATAAYACTAGCCACTCAAACATAATACCATGATCATCCAAAAGTAAAGAGAGATATGAAAAGAGAGCCTCACATATACTTGCTTGTATCCGTGCTTCATTCTCCTACATGATTTTCAACTAGGCTTAAAGGGGTTTGCCCTATCAATCCAACCATGAGAAACACATGAGGGAGCTATTCTTTAAATAGAGTCTTTAGCTCAGCCTCTTACAATAAATTATATTAGTGGATTCTAGATCCGCTTTTCTCTCCAAGAATAATCAATAAAATATCTCAAAGTCTTCTAGATCAATGATTTTCTCCTAGGAAAACAATAAAATACCAATTCCTCATAACCAACTCACATGACAGGTCAAACAATATATAAAATAATGAGCAATGAGTGGTGGCTATGCCACATGCCTCTTCCTCAGAGTGGACATCTCCATCATCTAGGGTTAAAACGATGTAACAACCTCTTCAAGTGGCACGCATGGCCTTTCAATGTGAGATGTCTATCCAAAGGCATGGATATATGTTCCATAAAACCTCCATGAGTGTAGTGATCCCCTTTATAAGGGAGTCCAAAGCTTTGGGACTCGGGAGACTAAATATAAGCCTAATATAATGAAAAGTGCTCGACTGCCATATCCAATGGAAACAAACTCGCCATCCAATGTGCTAAAAAACCCACCAAGTCAAGTGTCAATGAGGAGATCCATGAAATAAGGAGCTAATCCATCATAATCTAATATAAATTTACGTGCTAAGTCATCATAGTAATCCATTAGATCCATGAAGTAAGGGGATGGTCCCTCAAACAAGCAATATAGATGTGAACATGGCTAAACATATGTGAAAATAAGAGGAAATCAAGGGAACACTCCATGAGGAATGGTAGTCAATCATATCCAAGCTTGATCCATGTGCCAAGAGTGCCCAAATGAGCTAGGGTGTTCACACAACAAGGCTCAAACTATGCCACATCATACCAAAAATAACTGTTGAGAGGGATAAATCCATGTAGAAAGGGGTGTACATGAGGATTTCTCTCCTAGGACAATATGTACACAATGTCAAGATGCCATATCAATGCCAAACAAGCCCACAAATGCTAGGGCGTTCCTCCAATGAAGCCAGGAATCATCACATATCACCAATGTCCAACCCCTTGGAGGGTCAGATCATCACAAAACTGGGCCAAAGTATAGCGTTCTCTCCAAATGAAGTGTGATTGCTAAATATACCATCATTATGCCAATCACGACCTTGGGCATTTTCTCCACAAGAGCCTCATCTCATCATACAATACCGATGCAAGGGCTAGATCACCATAGTACACTATGTAGAAGTGGAGTGCTCTCTAGAAGTGATGAACAAATATACCAAGCATAATACTACAAAGCTGAAAAGATCCATGTGATCTAGGGTGCTCTATCACTAGGTCGAGCATTTCATGAAGTCATCAAAGATATCCACTAGTAGGCTGATCCATCGAATATGAGAAGAGCACCATTGCATGAGCCATGATAACCCATCCAAAACATGAAGAGATGAGTCTCCGCCATCCAAATCAATCAACTAATTAGTAATATCACTATACTCCAAACTAAGTACATGGGTGCAAGCAAAACTGTCATAATGGAAACAATCTCCATGAAAGTGTGCATCAACTATGTGTCCCTATTCCATCAAATGCTTCATCAGTGTCATCCTGCAAACCTCTGACATGTGTGATGAAAATCACAAGTGTAGGGCTTCATACAATATGAGGGGTAACAGAGTCCAAAATTCCAAATTATGGTATATTGCAAACTAATTAGTAATATCACTATACTCCAAACTAAGTACATGGGTGCAAACAAAACTATCATAATGGAAACAATCTCCATGAAAGTGTGCATCAACTATGTATCCCTAGTCCATAAAATGCTTCATCAGTGTCATCCTGCAAACCTCTGACATGTGTGATGAAAATCACAAGTGTAGGGCTTCTTACAATATGAGGGGTAACAGAGTCCAAAATTCCAAATTATGGTACATTGCAAACAATATTTTCCAAAATGAACATGACCATCCTATTTTTATGCTTACCTGTCTCAATTCTATATTTGATCATAACCTGCCAAGTTGCATTACCACTAAAGATCTCTCTGATCACCCACTGGGATGCTAATGCCACTCCCGGAGAATGAATGTTAATCAGTCCCAAGTCGCCTTGCTTTTTTTGAAGGTGCAAATGTCCCAAGATACCAAGGGGAGACCCTTTTAGCTCTTGGTTTCCCACATGAATAACTCCTGGGAACCTTTTTCTAGTTTTAGGTAATCCAATCCATTGGGAAACCAATACAATGGGTAATTTTTTATGTCATTCCTTCGATTTTTGCAAATACCTAGTCCCATGTATACATAGTGACAGCATTTACTCCAGAAGGGATTTCCAAATAGACTATAGATTTACCTGTGACTATTCCCCTCTTAGGATTGAGTCAATCAGGGATATTGTTGATCGCATCGTGCAATGAACTCTTTTTTTTTGCACAACTTTATCCTATTGGCTAAAGAGAAGGTATCTAGGCACTAAAAGCTACCATTGACCTATTTTGCCGATTCAATTCTATAGATAAGGCTGAGTCATCAGCAAAATCAGCGAAAAGGATTATTTAACCTTTTTTAGACTTGACGGCGAGGGATCCTCTTTGATAAGTATTTAACATTTCTTGTACTATTGTGGCTTGTAGAAGATAAGCAAGTGCATCAGCTGAAAATAACACAGAGGAGGGGTGTTGGATGACTCTGTCAAATAAATTTTTGCAGTTGGATCAAATTCGAGTGCTGGCCGTTGACTAGTACCTTGATTGAAACCTGAAACAAGAGGGTCCCAAATGCTTCTAGAAACTTTTGACTATACCCCAATTAGAAGAGCATATCAAGGGAGAAGCTGCATTCAACCCTGTCATAAGCCTTATCAAAATGAGTCCTAAGAACATAGATTTTTATGTTTTATCCATGCTCGGCTCTCCTAATAGCCAATAAGTTTGCAAGGATGTATAGATTCTTGACAAAACCTGTTTACTTTGCTCTTACCACCCTAGCAGCCACTTTTTCCAACCTCCCAGCTAATACCTTGGCTAGAATCTATGATCCATTAAACACGTTTATGAGCGTCCAACTTCCAACTATCTCTTGATTATTATCTAATTTTATTTATCCCAATACTAGTTTGGTACCTGAGTCTCAATAGCAAGCCCTTCACCTAAAATTGCCCACTCCAGTGGTATCTGACATATAATGGTAAAATTCAACTGGCAAGCCATCCTCACCAGGAAATTTTCTTCTTGCATGGACCAAACATCTGATCTAACTTCTTCCATAGTCATTAACATGTATAGTAAGATAACTTCCAAATAGCAGCATGAACTGACAATTGTTGTTGCTCCCCTCTGAGCTGATATAGTAGAAGTGGAGAAAATTTTCTAAAAATGAATGTTAAAATTCTCTCAATTTCACTTGCATCCTTTGTTTGAATACCATTACCAAGATATTATGGAGAAATTCTATCTGTCGATTGTTTAAATTATTGCAGCCTTGAATTGTTTGAGCGCTAGTGCTATAAGCATCATGTACTGCTTATAATTAATCTTCATTAGTATACTTTGAACTATGTTGTTAGGCAAAATATTAATGTCGTTGATGGGATTTCCATATAGTCTTAATGTCAACATTATTTTATGTCTTCTGCAATGACCAAGGACTTCCCTTATTAATTTTCTTGTTGTATTATGGTTGGATTTTTTTTTTTAACACAAACGAGTATGGATCTTTATTTATGATAAGGCAGAGAGGGCTGCCGAACCCGTACATATTCGTTCAGAGCTACCGCTCTGTAATACATTTTCCAGCCAGATAACTATGCCATCTACATACGTTTTAGTTCTAGAGGAGTCATACATTCAAAACTGCAAAGTGCTAACCAAAATTCTGGCCTGGGATCTTTACTAACTGAAACTG
>ML791040.1:278131-314938 GCA_009831015.1 Picea engelmannii
AACTATAATAATGGCATAAACATTAACAAGACAAACATAGTTTGAGTTTACTTATAGCTAGAGTTGAAAGTGCTATAGAATAAGATTTGTAACTCTAAATCTCTTTGATGAAACAAAACAAATATCATTCTTTTGAGTTAATTAAAGCTATAAAGAAGGGGTTTATCGATCCTCCTTAGGCAAGGCCTTCTTGGAGAGGATGATGGTGAATGCACCTTTATATTTTTTGTGCATTGCATATGTTGTTTATGGTGTGAATATTTCATTTTTTATGTAGCTAGAACATTTATGTTATTTCCATTAATGTGATTTATTCCTTCACCAACATGCTATAAACCTATGGTTGGTAGAGGATCTATTGTATGATTCATCACTCTCTATAATAGGTTTATATTTCAACATTGAATTTGCCTTTCAGTTTCCATTTCCTTTTGTTTGGGCATTTATATTTTACTTTAATTTCAACAATGATGTTTAATTTTAAAGGAGATAAGGAGTTATATAACATCAACTAGTAAGCCCTAAGAAATTCCATGTCTAGAAGACTCATGCTATAGATATCTGGTTCTCTACTTTAGGTCGCTGTATATTAATCATGTAGCTTTATTTTCTAAAAATAAAATATTATAGAATTCATTCAATAGCATCGAGTTAATAATTACTAAAGAAAGTCCAGAACAAATCTCTGAAGAAAGTGTTAAAGAATTTGGGGATTAGGAAGCTTCTTCATTTTCATTTTTTTTTTCTTTTCACTACGGTTGATTAAAAAGTAGAGGAAAGGTGGAAGGAAGAAATGAAGAAGAGCAAGATATATCTAAGTTTCCAATCCTGGGAATAGGGGAGCAAGTAAGAATGAAAAACATAAATGCAACATCTCTTTCCCATTTTTATGGAATGTTCATTGGATATCCATACACTTTCCTCTTTGAATTTGAAGTCCTCTACATGATTTATGACTTCAAGAATTATGACAAAAAGTTGAGACTTTCCCCCTCTATTTTGAAGGAAGAAACCCTTAGATCATTCATGGGTTTAGATGGACATAGTATTCGAACATAGGAAACAATGAATCATTTTTTTATACATAAATGAAAAGAATATTGCAAATCTAAAGACTCAAGAGATAAAATATTCCAAATGATTCAGGGAGAGGATGAATCATTAGAGGAATATGCTGAGAGATTTCACTTTAGTTACAAGAGATCTACTAATTGCACAATTGACAAAGAATCTCTTAAGACAATTCTCTTGAGAAGAGTAAGAGATCACTGTATGGATGCTTTAAATTTGATCTCATTTAGAGATATTTCCAAATTCACTTGTGATGAGACAAGAAATGTTTGCAAAAAACTACTTAAGAGCTGCGACTAGAAGGGGTAAAGGAATCAGAGGAATTGTTGTACAAACCTCCAGGACCGTAGTTGGATTAACAAAATTAGATATTGGAAATCTGCTGGAGGATATGAATACAGATATTTTACAATTGATTGCAGTCCAGTTTTATACACTTCATATACACTTCAAGTGAAGAAGAAAAAATAGGAAGTTGAAAAATCTTTACCAGGTTTTTAAAGTGAACAAAAAACATGCTCGTCATGAATTCCCGTTGAAAAACATAGAAGTCTATGGCATTTTCAAAGACAATCATGACATCAATTAGTGCCCATAGTTTCCAAGTTTGAAGGATTTGTATGAGGGATTAGATCAAAATTTGGAACATGCTTTCTTCATCAACTAGCAAAGGCAATAACTACTATGCATAACTCAAGGTATGCCATACGAACACTCTCAATATTTCAATTCTTCTTGGAATAATCAATTTAATACTAAGACAAAAGTATTCTTATCCTTGGCCAAACCCATTTCCACCCCAATAGTGGTGGCAATATCCAAATTTCCAAAATCAACAACTGCCTTTCTTTCCTTGTCAACATCCCCAACAAATCCAACGGTGGGCTCAACAACAATCCTGGAATGCTCACCAAAACTAGCGACCAACTTCTTAGCAACAAGCATTGTTGCCACCTCCTCAACCAACCAACACTCCCATCCTAGAACTCCTTAGAGTGCACCAAATCTAAACAATAATAAACATATATCTAGCAACAACATAGTAACACATAATACCTATTATGTAGAGACTTTATATTGTGATGAATTCCAACTCTTCTTGGGAAAATTAGTGATGAAACCCTTGTCACCAATTATTATTGAATGTACTAATGAGGAGAAAATACAAAATCCTGAAAAATCACACTCAACAATCCACTCCTCAATGGGAAACACAATATTTAGATGATAGAATACCATTTCCAGAAATATTAAACCAATATAAACCCATGATCCAACCATAATTTCACTTTCTAGGAGAACTTAAGAATTTGTGTGTCAAAATATCCTTAATCCAATCCATCTAGGATGTGCCAAATTATATAAAATATGTTAGAGAACCGTGCTTGAAGAAACCTACAAGAAAAAGGAAAGATCCACAAACCATCCATGTCATAGGACAATTTTATGATCTTATGTTTGGAAAGGTGATTGTTCCTAAATATTATGATCTAGGAAGCCCCATAGTGAATATTCACATTTCCAATAAATTAATAACAAACACTTTGATTGACCGGAGAGCAACCATAATGTAGTGACAAAGAAAACCTTAGAAAAACTAGAACTTCAAGTAATTTTAAGACAAACCCTTACCATTTTTCAAATTATTGATAAATCCACTATCAAGCCAGAAGGGATGCTAGAAGATATTATTGTCTCTATAGACTCTTGGGAAAATCCAATATATTTTATGGTATTACAAACAAAATTGGGATTAGGAGGTTATCCTTTAATTCTTAAAAGGCCTTAGTTGGCATCTATTGACACTTATATTGGATATAGAGAAAGTGACATGATCATTTCTAATGGGAAAGCTCACAAAAAGTTGACACTGTATCCCCTAACCAAGCCATTCTTAGAAGCCACATAACCAATATGGATTGAGGAAGAGGAAAATGACACATTCTATGAGGACCTAACCGAATCTGATCTTAGTGTTGATAGAACCTTGACTTTAAAAACCTAGATGAAGACAATATGATCTTCTACTTTTTGCAGAACCTATATCCCCCAAAGTTTCAAATTGAAGGAGTAAACTATTATTATGATGTTGACAATAGCAACAAAAGGAACCTAATGGAATCTAATTCAACCAACATTATATGCTTGAGAGATGTTCCCACTACATCATTGTTCAATTCATCAACCATGGTAATAGAAGTTTCCCCTTGTAAAACTCTGAACATTAATAACTGACTAAATCCTCTTCAATACTAAAACCTGATGAATCTCCTATAAGAGCACAACATAGTGTTTCCATGGGAATATAAGATATGATAGGCATTGGCCCAATTATTTGTAAACATCATATCTATATCAATGATGATGTAAATTCTATTAGACATCCTCAACATGAAATGAATCCATCCCTCAAGTACGTTGTCAAAAAAAAACTACATAAACTCATAGATCTCGATTTCATCTACCCTATCTTAGACAACCAATGGGTTTCTTCACTAGTTATAGTGCCCAAAAAAGGAGGGAAATGGAGAGAGTGTGTAGATTATCATGAAATTAATAAGGAAAATAGGAAAGACCACTTTCCTCTACCATTCATTGATCAAGAACTGGATACCCTATTTGGAAAAAAACATTTTTCCTTCCTAGATGGTTTTAGTGGATATAACCAAATACAAATTGCCCGATAAAACCAAGATAAAACTACCTTCACATGCCGATGGGATACCTTTTCCTATAAAGTCTTACCTTTTGGACCATGTAATACGCCAACCACATTTCAAATAGGTCCTCAACATATTTTTAGACTTAATCCATGACAATATAGAGGTATATATCGATGAATTTATAGTTTATGGGAACACTTATGAGTTAGCATTAACCAACCTAGAAAAAGTGCTACGGTGCAAGGATATGAATTTGTCTCTCAACCATGAAAAATTCTCCATGCTAATGAATGAAGGTATAATATTAGGACACCATGTCTTAGCTACAATCATTAAAGTAGACAATGCTAAAACTTCAATCATTCAAGAGTTATTGACCCCTATAAAACGTGATGTTTAAATATTCCTAGGACATGTTGGCTATTATAGAAGATTCATTCCTAATTTTAGTAATATTTCTTCCCCATTATATGTCCTCCTTATAAAGGCTATTGAATTCCTATGGACTCTAGAATGTCAAATAGACTTTGACACTTTAAAATAAAATCTAATCTCAGCCCCCATACTGAAAGGACCAAATTGGAAACTCCCTTTTCATATCCATACATATGCTTCAGAGAAGGCCTTAGGTGCTATCCTAGGGAAACACGAGGATCTATAAAAGTATGTTATTTACTTCATTAAAAAAATCCTTGCTGGAGCAGAATTAAATTGTATAGTTACCGAGAAGGAAGGTGTATGCCATTAATAAATTTGGACATTATATAACAAGTTACACCATTCTTTTCCATATTTACCATTCTGCAATTAGATATATCATGAACAATCTTTCCATTGGTGGAAGAGTAGTTAGATGTTTACTTTTTCTGCAAGATTTTCATATAACCATATTGGATGAGTCTGGTAAGAAGAATGTTGTTGCATATTTCCCGTCTCATTTGGAGAACAACCGAGAAGATGAAATGGTGGATGACACCTTCCTTGATGAGAATTTGTTTGCAATGTCTTCGTAGACTCCATGGTTCCTTGAAATTACAAACTATCTTGTCTTTGGAAAGTTTCCACAACATTTCTCTCATAAAGAGCGCCGCATAATCATTAGGAATAATGCTCCATATAGTTGGGTTCAAGGATATCTATTCAAAATGGGACCTAATCATGTGCTCTATCATTGCCTCGGAGAATATGAAATCCATGATGTGCTCTATGTATGTCATGATGAACCCAATGGAGGGCACTTTGCAACCAAAATAATAACTCTTAAAATTTTACATGCAAGTTATTGTTGGCCAAATCTACACAAAGATTCCAAAGAATATGTCAACGTGTGTGATGAATGCAAGGGATGGATGTTGATGAAATGATTATGCAACCCCTAATTTCTTTGGAACCATTTGACAAATGGGGTTTATATTTTGTTTGCCCAATAAATCCTCCATAAAATCAAAAGAACTACATCCTTATTTGTAAATATTATCTTACCAAATGGGTGGAGGTTAAGGCACTTCGAGATGCCAAAGAAAACAAATTTGTAGATTTCATATATGGGAGTATATTCACAAGGTTTGGAGTTCCAAGATAAAAAGTAATAGACCAAGATTCATAGTTCACTTCCAATCATATTGAGGAGTTAACTTATCAGCATAGTATCAAGCATAAGAAATTCCCCCTATCACCCACAAACAATGGAAAAGCTAAGGTTATGAATAGATAATTGGAAAATATACTCACCAAAATAGTTTAGATTCACATAAAAGATTGGGTACACAAACTAGCATAAGCAACTTGGACCTACAATACAACATGGACGACAACAACTAGTTTCACACTCTATGAGTTGGTATATGGAAAATCTATATTGGTGCCAATAGAATTTGAAATAAATACATTCAAAACAACATTAAAACTAGTATTTGATCTTTATGTAGAACATAAAGAAAGAATTCAGAATCTCAATGCTATGGACGAGATTAAGCAACAATCCCTATCTCACACAGAAATAATTCAACAATAAAGAATTCAGTGGCATGACATATTCATCAAGGTTAAACAATTTCAAGATGGAGATTGGGCTCTCCTCTATGACTCTAGATTTATAGATTTCAAAGGGAATCTCAGAACAAGATGGCTTGGGCCATATGAAATAGATCATATTTATGACAATGGCTTTGTTAGAATTATCATAATTGATGAAAATGAAACACCACTCCTCGTCAATGGGCATCACTGAAAGTTGTATGAAAACCTATTGACTAAAGAGGATTTCATTTCAAATCTACCAGTAAGAAAAGAGAACAACAATGTGATTGAAGGCATCCCTTCCTTTAATCCTAAATAATACATTCCATTCTTGTTTTTTTATTCTTTAAAAAAAGGAAAAAAGGAAAAAAAAACGAGATTTTTTTTCTTCTTTTCTTATGATATAAACCTGCAAACACATCATGAGACAAAGTAGGTTTGAAAACCAATTTTATTGGTAGACCCTCTATGCCAAATAATATCTTGCAGTGAAAACCAAGTCCCATAGGTGCTGTAGGACAATGCCAACTTGAAAACGAACTTGCTGGTGAATTGTCATTGAGAAAAAGAGAAAAAAATAAAAGAAAAATATATTTTACATGCTATTTCCATCTTTGTTTTGTTCATGCAGATAATAGAGATAAGATCAAACATAGAATTTGTAGAGCAATGAAAAGATGATAGGTCACGACTTTGAGCTAGTGAACATATTAAGATCAAAGTTGTTGAAGTTGACAAACCTACATAATCCAATCCAACTCCCATCTTAGGTAACTTGGGTATATCACTATACATCTTACACATTTTCTCTTGAATTACCATTTCTAGCAGGCAGATTTAGGTAAGTAAGTGCCCTAGGCAGCCTTAGATAAGGTGTGGTTGGTTCAGAGGTAGGGATCGAAGGAACATATCTTTACTTGAAAAGCCGAAGTGTATGATGGGTGAAAAAGCGAGTTAAGGGTGGATTGGAAAGGGCGATAGAATGCATTAAAATCCACGGCCTAATCTTCCCCATCAGCCAAGGTGGTCCCACCATCGCTATCCGAGGTGCTCGTGTCACTGGTGGAGGGGGTGATGTCTGTTACTCTCTGTGCTGGGTTAGGCTTCACTATATTTAATGTTCCTCCAAATAGAATGTAGAATTTTTCCACTTTCTGAAAGCTTCAAAGTAGAGCTATAAAATCACCATTGTCAAACCTACCCTACTACCCTACATCCTTCATCAACCAATTTCCGAGGTTGGCCATGTTTTAAGTTGGGGGTAGGTGTTTTCTATCCTTCATTAATGCAAATCAGTTTGAAAATATTTTGGAAACCTTTGAGATACTGAATGGTCACTTCAGTACGAAATTTCCACCACTTCATTAGCGGGCATGCCAAATTGCACAATTGATTTAGTAGGAAAAGATTGCAATGGAAAATCCAAGCTGTGAATCATGGGCAAGGAATGCCATTAACACTAGTTTAATGTTGCTGTCATGCATTGTAATGCATGATTATGAAAAGGAATGTGTTGTTTTCCAAAATTGGTTATCGATCACCGTGAATATGTGAAAATAATGACAGAACTAATGGTACTTTTGGATGAGCAAGATTTACCAGTCCCAAGTGCATCTTGGTCGATAAGAATGCTATGGAGGATGGTATTTTGATTGATTGTGGTAGAGAAGAGATCAATAACAATGGACATCAGAGCCGATTAAGTTGTAGAGTAGAGATTGCAGAGGAAACAAACAACTCCAGAACATGACAATAGCCATTGGTGAAGTTCTAAATAGAAGGGAACCTGTAGATACTGACTTAATCTACAACACCCTCACAGAACACAAAATATTCCAGCAAGCTGGTTGGATGAATTTCTTTAATAGACTTAGTGGATATGATGATTCAGTCCCCTTAGATTTTTCTTATCACCTATGTGGAAATGCCACAAAAATATAAGGATTGTTGATAGAGGTAAATGAGGAGGAAATCACAGAGGTGAAAGGGTTGTCAAGAGTAGGATAAAAACGGTTTAAGAGAAAAACTAGTTCCCTTGATGCCAAATGAGATTTTCTGCATGTTGGAGAATCAATCAAAGACACATGGAAATGAGTAAAAAGGGACAGGCCACCAAATCTATGGGACTAGGTAGCACTTCATATCATGATGTACATTACTTTTGAGAGCCAACATAATATTGTTTTGGACTATCACTTCAAGCTCTCAGAGCATTTAAGACATTGAAATATTATCAATGTGCCCTATTATCTAATGAAATTGCCTAATAATATGGCCACATAGGTCGAGATAGGTAGAGAATCAACTACATATCACCATGGACTAATTAATCTTTTGATTGTAAATTCCCTAAGAAGAAGATGACCCTATATTATTTGGGACATGTTTATCAGTCCCTCGGGAAACTATGGAACTAGCACAGTCCGCTACAGAGAAACCACAATCTGCATAACCAACACCACCATTACAAGTTGCAAGACCAGTGCCATCGTCACAAGTTACATCACGAGCCATAAATGACATCTACAAAACCAAAACCTGCAAAAACAACTAATGAAATTTCACATGATATATAACTTGTATATGCCACTACAGAAAATAGTTAGATTAAGACGTAATAGAGTAAGAAGGATTAGTAGGCCCAAGAAAAAGTTGAACCAAACACAAGTTGGAGAGACAATACATATTTCAAACTCTCCACAATAGAAGGAATCCTTTTCTCCACAAGGGGTTCCTATTATTGAGGAAAAATATCTCAGTATCCACCCTACTGAGCATACACCTATAAATGAAAGCACTAGTAGCCGGGATGCTAAGAAGGCTCCTAAGAAGATAAGAAGGTCTGGCTATTGCAATATATGGTGAGGAATTCAAACACCTACTGCAGCCATAAGCTCAGCCGAAGTCCTTATGAGACATCGATAGATAGCTCTAGGTGAAGCAACTAAATGGAAGTATGAAGCTGAAGTAAGGGGTAAGGATGTTATTTCAGTCATCATGCATCGCCAGGTAATTTCTCATCTGGAGGAAACATTTGCATTAACTACAATTTAATTCAGTGAAAACCTAGAAACTATCAACAATGAGAACATGAAATTGACAATATACTTGCTAAAACAAGTCTAGTACACTACAAAGAAGGCTAAAGAGATTGTCATGTGTGTGAGGAAATCGTTGAACAAGTTGATGAAATGTTATCTTGTAGACCACCTACAAGGGTCTATGCATTGCATTTAAAGGATCAGTGGCACAAATTCCAAATCAAATGTTGTGTTTCATAGATTAAAATAGATTTCCAAAACCCTTGAAAATATTGTGAATTATACTTTGACATTACCCAAAAGGAGAAATCTCCTTTGTGAGATTGATTTGCACAACTACACTCTGCAATCGAGACTCAAGTGGTCCCCAAATCCATATGTTGGAGACGTGTAGTTGAAATCCTTCATGTCTTGGATACAAAATGAGAACACCATATTTACAACTGCAAAATGCTATGAAGCTAAGGAATTGGAGGAAACATTGCAAATAAGAGGAGATATGACTAGGCCAAATGAGGTTTGGAAGAACCACATTTAGGTGATAATACATCCATATTCCCATCTAGTGTTGGAGAAGAGACAACTGGGATTTTCAATAGAATGTAGTAAACTCATCGAAACTTCTAGGGAAGAAGTATTAAGGCATGTAGAGGCAAGATGGAAAAAATTAATAGAGGAATTCTAACGAAGGGGACCACACTCATTACTAGGGATAAGATTGACTCTCTTTAGGGTTGGCCTATACATTGAAGGCCTCAAAAGGATCACCTTCAACTAAATAGGATTAAAATATAGGTTCCTCCTCTTATTGCACCCCATTCCTTATTTCAAGAAATTAGGTGAACTAGATGCTGATGTTGAGAGGGCAAGATGGTAAGAGATTGTGAGTTTTTCAAGACATCACCCTAGGGAGAAAGAGGCCTAACCCATGGGCGATGATATTAGAACTATATGTGATGTTGCATAGAAAACTAGTGAAGAAAAAAAACTCTGTATGGGTAGAGGGTGATTTACTCACTCTGAATAAGTAATAGTCCAGGATCCCCAACAAGGAAAGCAGAGAATCCAATAGAAAAAAAAAAACAATACAAAAAAATGAGTATAGAGTCTCCAATAGAAAAACAAGAATCATCCACAACTATAGTACTAAAATCAATGTCATCAGAAGAAACAATACTCAAGACATGGTTAGTTGCAACATAAATTGAAGTGGAATAAATAGCCACAACAAAAATTTAAGTAGAAATAACAGTTGCAACAAAAATTTAAGTCAAATTAGTAGCAACAATATAAACTGAATCAACAACATCAACACAGGTAAAATAAAAAACAATAATAGAGATAGATCCAACATCAATAGAACAAGAGATAGAATCATCAACACCAGAAAAAGAAGAACTAGAGGTGAATATTGATGAATATTCTAAACATCCTTGACTCATTTTTTTCATTTTGCACGAGGTCTTGCAAATATTTAAGTTGGGGGTATGATGGGTTCATGAATTATCCCATTATATTCATTAATTGTATAACTAATGACCCCAAAGACCTTGCAATTCTTCTATTGGTTGGCTGAATATATACTAAACTATCATATTTTGTAACTAATGACAATGCGTTGATTAATATATTTCAATATTTTATTTAGGATGCATTTCATGAGATTGTTATGTGTGAATGCTTGAGTTTTTCTGTTGTTGATGAGTATGGGTTTGTGACATGATTTTTGATGATTTATTATCTATAACTTTAACCCTTATGGATGTGGAAAAAATACTTTTTTTTTTCATTAGATTTGATCCTACTTTTAACATCTATTCGAACTTTGTCGACGAGAAGGATAAGCCAATACACACTCATTAATGTGTTGGATAAGGAAGCGATTCACTAATAAATAATTATGGAGTCAATTGATTTGACCTAGTAACCTAAGGAAAACAATATTCATCATTGTAGAGATGTGTTACATAATTTTGTTGTCCAAGGAAGAAGGGAGATGGCTATGCACTCTGCGAAAACTCATTGAAAGCAAAAAATTGAAGAGAAGACTATCACCATGAGTTCTCTAGCATGTCTTTCACGCAATATTGATAAGGAGGGTGATGACCATGCAATCCACATCAATCATTTAACATAGTAGATCAAGAGAAATACTGGTGCCATAAATCCTCCAAGTAGATATCTATTCTTACACCAAAAAGAGATCATGCGCTCTAGGATCCCATTCCTCAACAAAACACCTTAACTAATGAAGGAGGAATTGGTGATTTTTGGGGTAAAAATATTAGTTCACAGCATGAATTTACTTAATAGGGGTATAAGGCTTTTGTTGGTTGTGGAGCTTGATTATCTTCCTGATTGAGAGGTCTTTGTTTTCAGTCGTGTTTATACCCCATGAATATTGTACACCCCTCCACGCGGGGGTGGGTTGCAGGGGGGGATTTCCCCCCCTGCAGGGTCAAGGGGGATCATCCCCCCGGCTAGGGAGTCCAGGGGCCAGAGGGGGTTCAGGGGTGAAGCCCCCGAAGGAAAAATTGCCTTGTAAATGTATATTGTAATTTCGTAGTCAATCTGGACCGTTCATTATAAGGCTGTAGATCTGACGACAGAAGTTATGTTAGGTTTTTTTTTTCCCTAGAAGGAAACCCTGTTTTATGAGGGAATTGTATTGCGACTGTGTATGTGTGTGATTATTGTATTCTGAGAGAGGAGATTGTGAGAGAAATAAGAGCAATTTGCAGCAGGTGTGTTGTAGGTTGTATCCCTTCATTTGCTGGATAATAATAAAGGAAGGACCTGACAATTTCTTTGGTGGATGTAGCCCACACTGGGTGAACCACGTATATTTGTGTCTCTATTGTATTTTTTTTATCTTCTGTGTTTTATTTTTGCATTTGTTTTATTTTATTGCTATGCAATCCTGTTTTTCTAACAACTAGTATCAGAGCGAAAGGTAACTCACAGGAAAAGAGGGTTTGTGGTTCGAGTGGGAGCGATGATAGAAGATGGAAAGTTTAGGGTCGAGAAATTTAATGACCAAAACTACCAGTTATGGAAGATGCATATGGAAGATTATTTATATCATAAGGATCTATTCCTACCATTGAGTGGAATAACAAAGAAGCCGACAACCATGAAGGACGAAGAATGGGAGGTTCTTGACAGAAAGGCACTAGGAACGATATAGCTAATCCTAACAACATCGGTGGCTTTCAATATTTCAAAAGAAAAGACAATGAAGGAGATGATGGACACATTGGCTAAACTGCATGAAAAACCATCGACATCCAATAAGGTATTTCTAATGAAGCGATTATTTAATATGAAGATGTCAGAAGGTGGGTCTTTTGCAGATCATTTAAATGAATTTAATATGGTTACTAATAAGCTAAGTTCTGTAAAAGTCGACTTTGATGATGAGGTCAGGGCTCTTCTAATATTTTGGTCATTGCTAGAAAGCTAGAATGGCTTGGTCATGGTTGTGAGTAACTCTGTCTCTGGTTCAAACAATCTAAAATTTGATGATGTTGTTGGTGTTATCCTTGGAGAGGAAATATGACGGAAAAGCACATGTGAGACATCAGGTAATGTGTTGAACATGGATAATAGGGGAAGACAAAAAGATAGAGGAAAGGGCTCAGGGAACCGTGGGAATTCTAGGAAGGGCAGATTCAAATCCAAACTGGGAAAGATAGAATGCTAGAATTGTGGGAAGAAAAGACATCTAAAAAAAGACTGTAGAGATCCAAAGAAACAAAGAGATGGACAACATGAGAAAATTCAGGAAGCAAATGGAACATGTGATGTGTTACAAGATGCTTTGATTCTTTCTGTAGATAATATTTCTGAGTCTAAGGTAGTAGATTTAGGGGCTTCATTTCATGCCACACCCCATATAAAACATTTTCTAGATTATGTTCAAGGTGATTTTGGACAGGTTCGTTTGGGTGATGATGCACCATGCAAAATTGTTGGAATGGGAAAGGTACAAATAAAGCAAAAGAATGGAAACCAATGGTTGTTGAAAGAGGTAAGACATGTTCCAGATCTAAGGAAAATTATAATTTCAACAGAGCAGTTGACAAGTGAAGGTTGTATATCTATATTTACAAATAAGGCGTGGAAGGTCACCAAATGATCACTGATGATAGCAAAAGGAGAGAAGGTAGGTACATTGTATTTATGTATTGGTACTGTTGATTCTTCTATCTCTTTAGCTTCTACAGGTTGAATACAACACTTTGGAATCATAGGCTTGGACACATGAGTGATAAGGGAATGCAGATACTTCACAAAAGGAATTTGTTGCTAGATGTTAAACAAATTGATTTGGATTTATGCGAGCATTGTGTTTATGGAAAACAGAAGAGAGTCAAATTTCTGAGAGTTGGAAAAGAAAAGAAGAGTGAAAGGTTAGAGTTTGTGCATACATATGTATGGGGACCAACTTAGGTATCATCTCTTGGTGGATCTTGTTATTATGTTACTTTTATTGATGATGCAACTAGAAAATCTTGGGTTTATTGCATTTGACAAAAATATGAGGTTTTTGACACTTTTAAGAAATGGAAATATTTGGTTGAGAATGAGACAAGAAAAAGGTTGAAGTGTCTCAGATCAGACAATGGAGGTGAATACTGCAACAAGGCATTTGATGATTATTGTTCATACCATGGGATTCGTAGAGATAATACAATTCCAGGAACACCACAAGAAAATGGTGTGTCAGAAAGGATGAACAGGACCATCATGGAGCATGCAAGGAGTATGAGATTGCATGTAGGGTTTCCCTTACAGTTTTGGGCAGATGCTGTAGATACTACCGTTTAATTGATAAAAAAAATGACCTTCAAGTTATTTGGATGGGGGCATTCCAGAGGAGGCATGGACAGGTAAAAAGGTAAATTATTCATTTATGAAGACTTTCGGTTGTGAAGCATTTGTCCATATTGATAAAGAAAATAGAACAAAGTTTGAAGCAAGATCCAAGAAGTGTACTTTTATTGGATATGGTGTTAATGATTTTGGTTATCGCTTATGGGATTATGAAAATCACAAAATCATTAGGAGTAGGGATGTCATATTCAATGAAAAGGTCATGTAGAAAGTTTAGTTGCAGGGAAGGAAACATGAAGAAGAAAAACCATAATACATAGTGCTTGATGAGATCATTGAAAAAAAAATTCCAAAGGTACCAAAAAATCAAAATGTACAACAACAGGAGCAACAAGAACCTCAAACTCCTGCAAGTGTTGTTAGAATATCTACCAGGTTAAGTAGACCCCCTGAACGATACTCTCCTTCATTGTACTATTTATTGTTGACTGATTCTGGTGAACCAGAAAGTTATGAAGAGGAAATGCAGGTAGACACTAAAAGGAATTGCGAGCAAGGCATGCAAGAGGAAATGGATTCCTTGGTAAATAACTAGACTTGGGACTTGGTTTAGTTTCCTGCAGGAAAAATAACATTGCAGAATAAATGGGTTTACAGGTTGAAGGAAGAAGATGGAGGGAAAAAGCGGTACAAGGCTAGACTTGTTGTAAATGGGTTTGCACAAAAGAAAGGTATAGATTTTGATGAAATATTTTCTCCTGTTGTTAAGATGAATTCAATTAGGACTATTTTAAGTCTTTTGGCAGTAGAAGATTTGCATCTTGAACAGTTAGATGTAAAAAAGGATTTTCTCCATGGGGATTTGGAGGAAGAGATTTATATGCAACAACCATAAGGGTATGAGGTCAAAGGAAAGGAGAATTTGGTATGCAGGTTTAAGAAGATATTGTATTTCCTAAAGCAGGCTCAAAGGCAGTGGTATTTGAAGTTTGATAGGTTTATGACAAAAAAAGGTTATAGTAGATGTCATTCTGATCACTGTGTTTATTTTAAAAGGCTAGAAAATGGAAGCTATATTACTTGCTATTGTATGTAGTCGACATGCTTGTTGCAGGGTCTAATATGCAGGATATAAATGTGCTCAAGAAGAAATTATCTAATTCATTTGCGATGAAGGATTTGGGTGATGCAAATAAAATCCTTGGTATTAGAATAACAAGAGACATGAACAATCACAAATTGACATTGTCTTAGGGTGAGTACATAGAGAAGGTGTTGGAGGGGTTTATAATTCAGAATGCAAAACTAGTTAGTACACATTTGGCCAGTCATTTCAAATTAACTAAAAAAATGTGTCCTAAGACACATAAGGAGATATAATACATGTCCAAGGTCCCTTATTCATCATTAGTTGGAAGCTTGATGTATGCGATGGTTTGCACAAGACCAAATATTGCACATGCAGTGGGAGTTGTGAGCAGGTTTATGAACAATCCAGGTAAAGAACATTGGGAGGCAGTAAAGTGGATTCTCAAGTATTTGAGAGGTACTTCTACTCATGCATTATGTTTTGGAGGTTCTGACACTATTCTACAGAGATATGTTGATTCATATATGGCATGTGATAAAGATAGCACTAGGAGCACCACATAGTATGTTTTTACTGTAGGTGGAACAACAGTAAGTTGGATTTCAAAACTACAAAAGGTTGTTGCACTTTCAACAACATAAACATAGTAAGTTGTTGCTACAGAGGCTAGTAAAGAAATGATTTGGTTACAGAGGTTTATGGAGGAATTGGGAAAGAAACAGGAGAATAGCAGGTTGTACTGTGACATTGAGAGTGCCATTCATCTTGCAAAGAAATCAACCTTCCATTCAAATACTAAGCATATACAAATCAGGTACCATTTCATATGATTCGTCTTGGAAGATGGACATTTAAAGTTGGAAAAGATACATACTAGCCAAAATATTGCAAACATGTTAACAAAGGGAGTAACCAAGGAGAAACTAAGTTCCTTCTTAGTTTCAGTTGGCCTTCAAGCATGAATGTGAAGATGAGAAATTTTCCAGGTCTAAGAAAGATCATAGTGTAGCAGGTACAACAACAATGGAGTTGTTGTGACCAGTCTCCAAGTGGGAGATTGTTGGTTGTAGAGCCTAATTATCTACCTGATTCAGAGGTCTTTGTTTTCAGTCGTATTTATACCCCATGAAGACTGTACACCCCTCCACGTGGGGGGTTGCAGGGGGGGATTTCCCTAGACCATTCATTATAATGTCGTAGATCTTACGATAGAAGTTATGTTAGGGTTTTTTTCCTTAGAAGGAAACCCTCTTTTATGAGGGAATTGTATTACGACTGTGTATGTGTGTGATTATTGTATTCTGAGAGAAAGAAGAGGAAGTTGCAGCAGGTGTGTTGTAGGTTGTATCCCTTCATTTGCTAGATAATAATAAAGGAAAGAGCTCACAATTTCTCTGGTGGACGTAGCTAACACTGGGTGAACCACGTATATCTATGTCTCTATTTTATTTTGTATCTCCTGTGTTTTATTTCCGCATTTGTTTTATTTTATTGCTCCATAATCCTCTTTTTCTAATAGCTTTATTATTATGAAAATACTGATTTGTAGCTCTATTAAGGTAGACAACTATAGGTTCAAGTTTTCTTACTACTAGAGTTGAAAGAGTTGCAGAATAAAGTTTGTAATTTTGAATATTTTTTATGAAATGAAAATATTATCATTCTTCTAACCTAATTCAATCTATAAAGAAGGGATTTACCAATCCTCCTCAAGTAGGGCATGCTTGGAGAGGTTGCTGGTGAATGAACCTTTATATTTGTTGTGCATTTCATATGTAGTTTATGGTTTTAATATTTCTATTTTTCTGTAGTTAAAACATCTTTGTTATCTTTGTTAATGTGATTTATCCCTTCACCAACATACCACAAACTTATGGTTGATAGGGGATCTATTGTGCAATTAAACATGTTATAAAATAGGTTTATCTTCTAGCATTGAATTTACCTTTTAGTTTCCATTTCCTTTCTGTAACATTGAGCATTTATATTTTACTTTACTTTTAACAATGATGTTTAATTCTAAAGGAGATAAGGAGTTTTGTAGAATCAACCAATAATTCCTAAGACATTCCATGTTTGGAAGAATCATGCTATAGAGTCCTAGTTCTCTGCTATAGATAGCTACATATTAGTCATACAATTTTATTTTCTAAAAAGAAAATAATATAGAATTCATTCAACAACTCATTTCTACGCTTGATTGCATAAACTTTGCATAATGCTTCACAAATCTATGATTGTCCTAGTTGATAATTTAGGTGTGATTACCCAAGATTCAATAGAATTTATTTCTGCAATAATTGATTTCACCATATTATATCCTAGATTTTTGTTTAAATCTAACTTAGACAAACTTGATTTGTAGGCTCAATAACACACTTTGGATGTGTGTCCTTGTTATGTGTTCCCATAACCCCTCTTGGGAGGGTGCCTCACTTGAGTTGTGTATAATACACAACTCAAGTTCCAATATGTATAATCTCACCTTGTGATCTTATAGATCCATTATACCAAGTGTGACAAGCCTAAGGGCACTTATATTTTGCATTTTTTCTCTTATGATTGCCATTCTCATGTACTCACTTGTGCAATTTTCTATTAAATGCACTTGTGCTTGCCTTTTGCACTTTCTCTAGTGCATTAAACTTATCTATTTATATCACACTTGTAAAGAGGATATTTTTGAATTCGGGTGAGATTTGGTTCTATTGATTATCTTGTTGCACCTTGAAAATATCAACATGGTATCAGAGTAGGGGTAAACCTTACTCTCTCAATTCTATTCGTTGATCCAAAACTCTTTGCTAGTGGAATATTTGCTACAATATAGAACTAGGGTTTTCATGGATTATTGATTCTAGGGTTTCTCTAAGGGTTATAGATATGTAAACCCTAATCTAGGGCTACCAATTTTTTATAGGGTGTTCTTTGACACTTTTCACCATTGTTTAATGCCAACACTTCCATTCCTAGGGTTACTTAGGGTTTTGAACACTATTACATTTGGGTACAAAATTTGACTTTGATCTTCAGTGTTGATGGTAATAATCAATTTTGATGTTGGAAAATATTTTAAGTTTGTGAAAATGACTTAAAAGAAAATGTTTGACCTCAATAAACTTGGGTACACTGATGCCTCACAAGGATGTTGGAATACCATTGCCTTTATGACGTTTTATCTATTTGACTTAATCATGTTTGATCAAAATATTAATAGGTTTGACGATGCCAAATTTATTATGTCAATACGATGTCAGTGTACCACCATGTTTGCAAAAGTATAAATTATGAGAGTTTTGATGATTTTTCCATGATTTTGATGTACGTATTAGATTTTTTTGGTGTTAAAAAGTAGTGATGCAAAAACAACCATTTTTTTTCTCTACATGGCTTGGATTTGATGACATATTAGGATTAATGCTAATTCCATGGACTATTTTTCAGGTATAATTTGTAAATACAATTTTAATTATATGTGTAGTAATTTTTAAATATATTCTTGTTGTACATGCATTGGTTGAATTTGTTATGATAGATAATTGATGGGACAAATAATGGAAAAAATAATGTTGCACTCCTCATATCACAACTTTAAATGTCAACTCGGGGTTCATATGAACTTAAGAGATGTTGTGCACTATATGTGTGTATCCCACACATGCATCTATCTACAGGGAAAGACTATGTTCATCAAATGACCACTTAAGTTCTTCAATAAGGGAGAAAATTTAAGAAATACTCATCACTACAAAAATTGAATATGAAATTAAACTACAAAGAAAGCTATAAACTACTTGAAAAAAGGTCTACAAGATAGAATTCAAAGGATCAAACATCCCAGTGACCAATCCCCACCTAACCTATCAGTGGAAAGCTAGGGTACAAGTCTGCAAGAATTAGAATATCAGGTTGCAAGTCCAGGTGAGATAGTACATGTTGCTAGATTCAAAATCAAGAAGTGATTTTGCTGAGAAATGAAGTTGCAAATTCGTAAGTTAACCCTGTTGAGCACTCAATACACCCTCTTTTTTTTTCTGAAAATTTGGTACCACTCTTTTTTTTGTTTCACCCTTATTCTTTGATTTTCACATGATCATGAATTGTCTCGAGTGTTCTGTTGACCTTTTCTTGTTTCATCCAAATCCTGAGCTCAATATGGATTAACACACAAAGGTAGAGAAGTTTAGGCGGTCTAGATACTTAAGAAGGGGCTTTGCAACACTTAATATTTTCAGATTTGTTGAAATTCATGTCAAGACTTGACTTTTCCCGATGCCCTATAGTAACCCCTTAAGAGTGTCGATGTCGATGAACGTCGGGCGTTGATTGTGCCAACATATGAGTTACACCAACAAGGTGATCGAGTGAAGAGATTTATTGATGCCAATGAGTATTGACTATCGATGCCATGCGTCAAACACTGCAAAATTAGCAAAGATAATCCAAGTCTCGACGTTGATGTGTTAACTTTACCTCAAAATCGTGACCGTCCGTTTATTGGTCGAGAACAAACTGTCTCAATTGTTGATTGATTAGGGTAAACTTCACTCGATTATGGAACGAGGTAAAGCCACATCATCATTCGACACGTCACCTCGCCACGTCATTCACCACGTAGACACTTGTATCACCACTTTATCAGTCACATCTGCATTGACATGTCATCAAATATATAACACAACACCACGACATGTCATCCGGGTAAGCCAAGTCACAAAACCAAGTTGTCAAGCCATAAAAAATGCGTCATGTCGTTAATGCCATGTCAAACTCCATGTCACCACAAACCATTCACATCGGCCATCGAGACATTGTGTGTGTTGACGAGAAAGGTCAAGAGGAAGTAGTCAAAGTTGGAAATCACTGACGCCAATGTTACATCGGCCATCAACGAGTTGTTAAGCGTGGTTACGTTGAGACACATGGTTTTTAAATCGCCAATCACCGGTGGCCCACCGACGTCAGAAAACCAATATCATGAATTATGATTTTAACATGTAAACTTGCAACTCATTGATCGTCGACGAATCGTTGACATCGACAAACCATAACCCAAGACCGGTCGTTTCTATGTGCTAACACTTTCGCCAATGACCGATTAATGGCATAATTTGTTGCATTATGGGCTATCCACATGACACTCCCTTCACAATTTTTACCTACTTGAATTAGTCACATTAGCTGAGGGGAGTCTTGAACTTCAAACGACATAACGAGCATTCCACATAATTACCTCAAAAAATTCACCATAAGAAGTTACACAAGCATATAACTCTTTCACGTCGGGATCGACGACCAAACATCAATGTTTGTCATTCAAACATTAGAATAGGGGCATGCCCCTATCCCCGATCTTATCAATCATGTGCGCTAACCCATCACTATTTGAAATCACCGATGAATCAACTTAACGTCCATTCACGCCACCGATTTGCATAGCACATTAAATCCAAATTATGGTGTTGATGAGGTAGTTAATCCCCAAAGATCCCTAATGATTTTTCTATACTTGACCATGGTAAATCCAGATGGGACTGGTGGAAACACACTATTTGAATTCGATGTGGCTTAGTTGGCTTATCTTTGTTTGCATAGAGAAATTTAAATCCTCTTGCTGTGAAGAATTATTGGGCAACCAAGTGTTTCTCTCAAGATAACTATTGTCGCGCTTTCTATAAATATCAACAATGATAAGTACTAAACTGAAACAATCCTTCTCACTCAGGTATTTTTGATAAATTTTTCCTCTCAAAGGTTTTTGACAAATAGAGAACTAAATTAAGTTGTTTCTCTGAAGGAAAATGCCTCCTCAGAGACCAACAGCCTGTTAGTTGCCAAAGACGCTGAAGGGAAATAATTTTATGGTTGGAGAGTTTTCCAGTCCTATAGCTGACAAAGAATAAGAACTCACACCCAAAGTGGAGTCGGTGATCAAAATGTCGCAGAAGAAACCACTAGCTCCACCTCCGCTCTATAGAGATACAAATACAAGCACACCAACCAAGGTACCTATGCCTTCATGGATTGAACTTTGCAATAAGATTCACCATGATGATTTTCTTGAATTCACCCCACATAGCGACCCTAAAGTAAGGGTCTTGGATGACTAGGTCTTCCAAAATATCAAATTTTTGTCCCTATACATGTTAGCTACCAAAACCCCGATTTTTCCCCACATGAAAACCTTAGAATGGATAATTAATCACACCAAGGTTGAAAAATGTGTGATTAACAATATAGATGATCAATGTGTTGGGTTTTTTCTACCAATGGATGATCTGGGTGGATATAGGTGTCCACCCACTTATTCCCACTGGCTCATCTTGGCAGTTTCTCAGTTTTGCATTTTTTTCCTAGTTTTCAGGTCTTGAACTTCCAGGGCCGTTTTGAGGCCCTAAACAATGCTTTTAGGGATCTCCACAATCAAATTGTAGACAAAGTCAAGTTTTATGGAATAATGTGTAGTCGTCAGATAGGTCTTTCCAATAGTCTATCGTGGGCCTAAAATGGAGATCATATGCAAAAGTTACAACCCCGAGAATTTGATGTACCATATTACCTCAACGGGCCCCACATGACTTTTGGCGCTTCATCTCCTAGGGTTAGGTTTTTGGATGTCTAGGGTTTTGACATTCATTTTTATTATAAAAATACTTTTAGATCCTCATTGTACTCATCTTCTTGCGAATGAACATAGCCATCACATCCCTTCTCATAGATAAGCTGCCACCATTCTAGAAAGCTTGTTTCAGTTTGCATTTTACAGTTTCAACATATTTGTTATTTAACAGAAGTCAAGTTTTACTGTATCTCTATTATTATTAATTGTGTTTCTATGTTAATATTATAAATCTGTATTTCATTTCATTCTGCTCATAAATATGGATCAGTGGTATCAAAACAATTTGCTCCTTGTCATTTTTAGTGCATGTCCCTGACGAGGTCAGGGTATAAGGAGTTGGGTCTCGAGCTTGTTTCTCTTGAGGACAACTACTCTTGCACGACTAAGAAACCTTCCATGGTGGGAGAAAAGAAAGACGATGACACAAGAGATCCTTTCAAAATATTACTCAAGGAATACCTCGAGTGGAAGAGGAACTAGATGATGGACAACTTTGCACAAATCCTTCGATGACTATCGACAAGAAACACATCTACCTCAAGCAGAGGCATCGACCCCTTTAAGGTACATATCAATTTTTATATTCCTATATGTGAAGGTCAAATAGATGAATATGCCGCAGATAAATGGTTAAACCTTCTGGAAGGGTATTTTTCTGTCCACAACTTTTCCAATAGAGAAAATATTACATTTGTGCTCCTTAAGGCCATCCCCCATGTCGAAGCTTGGTGGGAGACTTTCTGTGAGCAAAAAGAAATAGAGGGATCTAGATTATTTGTAGTTTCACCCACTTGGGGTTCCTTTAGGGATATTATTAAGGAACAATACTACCCTTTTGGAAATTATGATGACTTGTATACAAGATGGACCACACTGTTGCAGGAAAGAGACCAAACAGTGCCAAAGTTAACCAATTTCTTCCATAACTTGTGCACCAACTGTTGGAAGATTGGTTGTTGTCATTGATGTCAACCCTAGTCATGGGTTTTGGACCACAAGATCGATGAAGGTATTTGGACATGAAGGACAATGCACATGTCGATACAACACCCATGGATGGAGAATATACATCATGTTGTTTCCAATGGTGTCTGGCACGTCACGTGGATTCTCATGGTTGAGGAGAAATGAATTTTTGAAGATGACAAAGTGAATTGAAGAAGGAAGTACATGTAGGCCTTGAAGATAATGAAAGAAAAGAATTACAAAATAAGAAAGCGTCAGGTCGGCCCTAATGTTAAAAGTAAGTGACATAGATGGTATAAATACATATCATTATACATTCATTTGATACACAAGTCAAATTTAAGAGGAAATCAAAAGTAAAGAAGGCCAAATTTCAAGGGAGGATGAAGTCTTTTGGTGATGTGTTCTAAGGTATGTTATTTACATGTCATCTTACCATTTTCGCTATAATTTTTTTTCTAGAATGATTCAGATAGTGAAATTGATATGGTATTGAGAAGACATATCAAGGTACATGTGGTAAAAAATTTAGCACTTTTGGTGCTACAATTTTGAAGATACACTTTGTGGAATATAGGGTTTTTGACTAGTCATGAAGCTAGTCAATAAACATGTGTTCCGGGTAAAACATTCATAACTTCTTCATAGAGAATCCAAATGAAGTGGGACCAATTTCATTGGAAAGAGTACGGAATATAGTTTCTTGTGTGGGAGTTTTAGAATCTGATGTTAAATATTGAGCACAGGGAATTATGTACAAGTTCACTCTCCTGAATAAACCAGAATTGAACAAGGTCTACCATTCTCTCTATAAATTATTTTTGGGGAGGATTCAAGGAGTGAAACTTGGAGAAGTTTCAAAGAATACATTGATTAATATTATCTGCAGGATCAGATTATTCCAAGAATTGAAGAATTGCAGAAATTGAAGAAGTCTCAAGAAGCATTATCAGGTTCTATGTGATGGTTGGTTGATGGTGATGATTTAATGTAAAGTTTTATTATCTCTCATATATTTTTGGGTTGAAGGAAGGGGCAAGGATGGAGAGTTCAAACCTCTCTTGATATTGGAGGATTATATCTTCCTCTTGGAGGTTTATCCCTCCCTTTACATTTGTAAGATGTAGCTACCTTTGGAAGTCATTACTTCCCTTGAACAATAACTATTGATTATTTCTCATATATTATGCATGGTGTATTGTGGTGTATTGGTGTAACACTTATACTATTGTTCATTTCTCATTGGAAATAATTGAATGGTTTAAGTATAAGTTGATTTTTTTTTTAAATTGTACTTGATACTGATTCACCCCCCTCTCAGTATCAACAATTGGTATCAGAGAAAGTTGCCTTTAGAATAGTTTAACCACTGGAAGGAAAATCCTGAGAAGAGATGGATGAACATGATCACATTTCAAATGGGATTCAAAGATTTGATGGAAGAAATTATGCATACTGGAGTGATAGAGTGAAAACTTACCTAACAACTTTGGGAGTAGACATTTGGTATTCAGTTGTAAATGGCTATGTAATCCTAAATAATGCTCCAACCGATCCAAATGAGAAGAAGCTTATGAGTTGTAATTCAAATTCCAGACATATTATTCTAGGAGCCTTGGCACCAACCATTGCTAGCAAAGTGATGGGATGAAGCACTGCTAAAGAGGTATGGGACAACCTCAAGAGTATCTACGAAGGTGATCCAAAAGTTAAGCAGGTCAAGATTCAACGACATAGAGAAGAGTTTGAAAATTTGAAGATGAATGAAAAGGAATATATTGCAACATATTTTCTTAGAGTTGAAGTTGTTAATGCTATCAGAGGATTAGGTGAAGATCTCGATGAATCCTTGGTTGTACAAAAAGTGTTGAGATCACTTCTCTTGAGGTATGATGCTAAGGTCTCCACCATTGAAGAAACTAGGGACTTGACCAAAATGACAATGGATGAATTACATGGGTCTCTTATATCATATGAAATGAGAACAGGTACAGAAAGTGACCAACCAAACAATGAAGCAGCCTTTAAATCCATAAAGAAGACAAAGGACAAGGATAACGACCTTGATGAAGAAATAGCAAATTTCGTAAGAAGGTTCTAGAAGGGAAGTGGAAGATACAAAGGTAAGTCTCCTCTCAAATGCTTTAACTGTGGTAGAATAGGACATATTGTTGAAAACTACTACTTTAAAAAGAGAAGTCTCGACAATAAAAAGAGCTTCTACTCCAAGGATGATGAAATCTCCTTAGATGAGAGTGATGAAGAAGATAATGATGGAGGAGAACTCCTCTTCATAACCCAAGAAACTCAGGATGATGATCAAAAGAATTCTAAAGAAGAAGAAATCATTTCTGAAGAAGATTCAGATGAAGAAACCAACCTTGATAACTTTTGGGGATACAAAGACAATGCAAAGAGTGAAGAAGAAGATGAGAACCTTGAAAAGTTGAAGCATGTTGAAACTCAAAATAGCATTAGAAACACAAACATAATACTAAAAGGTGAATTGAGTAGTTGTGAAGAAGAGAATTACAAGCTTGAAAATACCATTGATAGCTTGAAGGAACAACTAGAATATTATGAGAAATTGAAAGAAGAATTGGATCACACAAAAGGGGAGCTACTATTGACAATAGAAAAGTTGAAGAAGTTTGAAAAAAAAACACTGAAAAATTAGATGAGATCCTTAGAAATCAAAGATCTCCAAATGACAAGATAGGACTAGGATACAATGACAATTTGAAGACAACAAAAAAATAGAAGGAAGATGAAAATGATGAAACCAACACTCCAGAACAAATTGAACAACAAGATAGAAGACTAGAATTCAGAAGGAATGAGACATCAATAAGATCCTCTCCTATCAAGTATGAAAGAAATCATTATGAAGGAAACTACAGAAGAATAGATCGTGAACCCAGATGAACCACACCACAAAGAAGATCACTTACTCCTAGGTATCAAAATGTCTTTCTTAGACATTGTTATACTTGTGGAAATTTTGGACACAAGGCAATCAATTGTAGAATCAATGAAAGCCATAACTATGCAAGCTACATGAATGGTGAAAATAATAAATATGAAAATGTTTGTAGACCTATCAACAAAAATTATAATCCATTTGAACCATTAATGGATCAAAATATTGCATGTTACAAGTGCAATAATCTTGGTCACAAAGCACAAGATTGCAAAGCGATGAAGGAAGATAATTGTATGCCAAATGTTTGTATACCAACTAAAACATGGAAAAGGAAAGAAATTCCACAAAATGAAAACTATCAAATAACATTGGTCGCTAAAGAATGCAAAGAAGAAGATGAATGGTTCATAGATAGTGGGTGCTCATCTCATATGATCGGAGATCAAAAAAAAAAATTCCATCTTGAAGAAAAAGGGTGGAAATGTTGCATTTGGAGATGAATCATCTACCAAAATACTTGGAAAATGAACTGTAAAGTTTGGAAGTGAAAATGTAAAAGCAGGAAAAGTCATATTGGTTGAAGATCTGAAGCATAATCTCCTTAGTGTCATCAAAATATGTGATCAAGGATACACTCTTATGTTGGACTCCCGAAAATGTAAAATTAGAGAAAATAACTCAGGAAGATTAGTTTCAACTGCAGCAAGAAGACCGAACAACATATGAATCCTAGGCATGAAGAATAGAGAGAAGATAAAAGCCACACAAAAGGATTCCAAGGAAGAAAAGGTCCCAAAGACCAAAAATAAGGATGAAATATTATTGAGTGCCACGTGTTCAGGGGGAGCAACCCCAAAGAAGAGAGTTACCTTTTGCCATTAAACTCAGGGGGAGAAGCCCTACCCTTTGCCATTGATGTCAAAGGGGGAGAAAAATTGGGATCATGATGATAGGGGGAGCATGAGTGTTTCCATCAATGACAAAGGGGGGGATTTTTGGAAGATTGGTTGTTGTCATTGATGTCAACCCTAGTCATGGGTTCTGGACCGCAAGATTGATGAAGGTATTTGGACATGAAGGAAAATGCACATGTAGATAAAACAACCATGGATGGAAAGTATACATCATGTTGTTTCCGGTGCTATGTGGCACGTCACATGGATCCTCATGGTTGAGGATAAATGAATTTTTGAAGATGACAAAGTGAATTGAAGAAGGAAGTACATGTAGGCTTTGAAGATAATTAAAGAAAATAATTACAAAATAAGAAAGTGTCAGGTCAGCCCTAATGTTAAAAGGAAGTGACATAAATGGTACAAATACATATCATTATACATTAATTTTATACACAAGTCGAATTTTAGAGGAAATCAGAAGTAAAGAAGGTCGTATTTCAAGGGAGGATGAAGTCTTTTGGTGATGTGTTCTAAGGTATGTTATTTACAGGTCACATTACCATTTTAGCTATAACGTTTTTTGTAGAACGATTCAGATGGTGAAATTGATATGATATTGAGAAGACATATCAAGGTACCTGTGGTAAAAAATTAAGCACTTTTTTCTCTCTAATTTTGGAGATACACTCTGTGGAAGATAGGGTTTTTGACTAGTCCTGAAGCTAGTCAATAAACAGATGTTATGGGTAAAACAATCATAACTTCTTCATAGAGAATCCAAATGAAGTGGGAAAAATTTCATTGGAAAGAGTATGGACTATAGTTTTTTTTGTGAAAGTTTCAGAATCTGATGTTAAATATTGAGCTCGGGGAATTCTGTACAAGTTCGCTCTCCTGAATAAACCAAAATTGAACAAGGTCTACCATTCTCTCTATAACTTTTTTTGGGGGAGGATTCAAGGAGTGAAACTTGGAGAAGTTTCAGAGAATACATTGAGTAATATTATCTATAGGATTAGAGTATTCCAAGAATTGCATAAATTGAAGAAGTCTCAGAAAGCATTATCAGGTTCTATGTGATGGTTGGTTGATGGCGATGATTTATTGTAAAGTTTTATTATCTCTCATATATTCTTGGGTGGAAGGAAGGGGCAAGGATGGATATTTAAACCATATCTTGATATTGGAGGATTATATCTTCCTCTTGGAGGTTTATCCCTCCCTTTACATTTGTAAGGTGTAGCTACCTTTGGAAATCATTACTTCCCTTGAACAATAACTATTGATTATTTCTCATATATTGTGCATGGTGTATTGTGTTGTATTGGTGTAACACTTATACTATTGTTCATTTATCATTGGATATAATTGAATGGTTTAAATATAAGTTGAAAAATGTTTTAAATTGTACTTGATACTGATTCACCCCCCTCTCAGTATCAACACCAAGATGGGTATCAAATATTTTGAGCGACATCTGCTTCTCAAGTACTGCAGAGGTATAAATAGATACATCCAGATAGAAATGGAGTTTATGGAAATCTCATCCTTGGGTGCGGCCTATTGATATGCTTTCAAAATCAAGAAGAAGCTTAAACAAAAGACGCGACAATTTGGGTCTAGGAACCCCTCACAACAAAAGTAGGGAAAGGGCAACCCCAACCTGCAAAAAAAAGGGAAAATAAAATATGGACAGCCTCAGGACAACCAATCTAAGACGCAAACAAAGAACAATGGAAATATGAAGAAAGACATCGGTAAGTGGTGAAAATTCCATAAGAGCCCCTAACATAACACTGTTGATTGCCTCTCAAAGCAGTCATTGGTGGCAGAGGTGAAAGCCTATGAATTAGATGCGGGTTCTGGCTCAGATTCAAAACCATGAAAGGGGAGAAATATTATTGATACGGAACCTAGTGCCATCATTTCTACCACCAAGATCCATCTCGGTGAACCTGATGAGCCAGAGGAAGGCAATCGTATCTTTCATTCACAGATGTGGGTGAAGGGTACTCCACTGCACTTCATCATTGATAGAAATAGCCAAAAGAACCTCATCTCAGTGGAGGTCGTCAAGTGGTTGGCCTTGCCAACAACGTTGCACCCGCAACCATACAACATCGGATGGCTCTTCCAAGGAAGTGATATTTGCGTCAGCCAACAATATCGCCTGTCCTACGACATCAATCCCTTCAAAGATGAGGTATTATGTGATGTCTCTCTCCTTAAAGTTTGTGAAGTTCTTTTGGGCCAACCTTATTTATGGAAACATCATGCTATATATGAGTCTAGGCCTTGTAGTATTATTATTACTTTGAACAGGAAATTGTACAGGATACCCTAGGTAGTGCCACCTACTGCCATTTCCTTCATCTCTTCCAAGCAATGCAAGAAGGTCATATCTCAGACCAGGAAGTTTGTCTTCTTTGTGATTCACTCTCAAAGTGAGCGAAAGGTTGCAGCCACATCCATGGACTTCACAACCGATCTCTCCAAGCATCAAAAGAAAGTGGATAAGGTCGTGGAAGAATACAAAGACATATTCTTCTCACCCACTGGGGTGCCTCTACACTGTCAGGTCAATCATTCAATCGATATGACCCCCTATGCACTGCTACCCAATGGGCTAGTCTATCACCAGTCTCTGTTTGAAAAGGAGGATATCAAGCGAAAGATCCAAGAACTACTCCAAAAGGGGCACATATGACCCAACTCATCACCATGTGGAAGCCCAATCGTGCTTGTGCAGAAGAAAGACAGGACCTAGTGACTCTACATCAATTACCAAGCCCTAAATAAAATCACAGTCAAGAAATGGTACCCGATTCCTCAAATTGATGATCTCCTTGACCATATCAAGGGGGTCAAATACTTCAGTAAGATTGATTTGAAGTTTGACTACCATCAGGTCCCAATAGAGCAGACAGATGTATGGAAAACTACCTTCAAGTTCAAAGAAGGTCTTTTCAAATGGTTGGTCATTCCCTTTGGTTTGACGAATGCCCCAACAAATTTCACGAGGATGATGGAAAATATCTTGCAACCTTTCACCAATTCTTTTGTGGTGGTATATCTAGATGACATCCTCATCTACAACAAGACTTGGGAGTAACACTTGTAGCATATTCAATAGGTTCTACACACTCTCCAACAACACAAGATATACACAAATTTGGAAGAATGCTCCTTCGACATGGACATGGTCCAATACCTAGGCTACATTGTTGATGAGAATGGGGTGCATGTTCATCCCACCAATATCCAGGTCATTAGTGACTGGCCAGCCCCAAACACACTCATTGAGCTTCGAATATTTTTAGGCCTTGCCAATTTCTATCGCAGGTTCGTGTTGGGATTCTCCCATATTGCATGGGCCCTCAGCCAAGTAACTAGGGGTGGTGGTAAGGAAAATTTTGTGTGGGTCCCGTTGCAACAAAAAGTGTTCAATGATTTGAATAAACACTTGTGCTCAACCCTAGTGATCTCATTACCCGACCTGCAACAACCCTTTGAGATCAAGAAAGATGCTTCAGACTATGTTGTGGGTGTAGTTCTCACTCAACACAGACACCCTGTGGCCTATGATAGTGAGACACTATCATATGTTATCCGTAAGTACCCTACTTATGACAAAGAAATGTACTCCGTTATGCAATCTTGTTTCCAATGGAGGCATTACATTCTTGAGGAGACAATCATCCACACTGATCATAAGTTGTTGCAGTTCATGTAGACACAGGACAAAATGCAAAATGACCACCATCAGAAGTGGTACACATAATTGAAGCAATTCCATATCAACATCAAGTATAAGACATGAAGCACTAATCACATCGTTGATTTCCTCAACCGCCCTCTAGTTGCAACACTCACCATGGTGCTAAACTCCTACAACCACGAGACCTCTGAGTGGCCCAAAATATATGAGAGAGATCATGACTTCTCCGCCACCTACCAAATGTTGGGCGCAAACACAATTGTCATTGATTTCCATCTTCAGTATGGGATGCTATGCCATCTGGCCCATCTCTGTGTTTCATCAAGAGAGTGAGTGAAGCTGATTTGAGAAGCTCACTACAATCAGGTGGCAGGACACTTCGTCATCGAAAAGACAGTGGCAATGCTGCAACAACATTTCTATTGGTCAAAACTTTGACAGGATGTCAACAAGTATATCAGGTCCTACACTTCCTGTGCCATTGCCAAACTGGCCATTAACAAACAAGGGATGTACACCCCTCTGCCTACTCCTGAAAGGCCCTCAGAATCCATCTTGATGGACTACATGTCAGGCCTTCCATCAACTAAGTGGGGAAATGACTGTGTTTTTGTGGTGGTTGATCATTTTTCTAAAATGGTGATTTTGGCCGCCTACAAGAAGAGCATCACATAAGAGACCATCACCAAGCACTTCTTTGAACGAGTATGGGTACATTTTGGGATACCACAAACTATCATCTCATATCGGGACAATCGGTTCCTCAACACATTCTAGTCGAGCCTCTGGTCAATGTTGGACACCAAGCTCACCAAATCCACTTCCTTCCACACCCAGACAGATGGTCAAACCGAGGTCGTCAACCAGATGATCGTGCATATCCTACACATGTACAATTCCAAGCATCCCTACACATGGGATGAGAGTCTTCCCTATGTTCAACATAACTACAACATAACATTACATAGCTCAACATGCCACAACCCCTTTCATGTGGGGTTGGGTTTTCAATCATTGGGTCCCATGGATGTTGCACTACCCCTTGCGGCCACCCAGGCAGACTCGTCCCATGCTCAAATTGAAGCTGAAAAAGATACCAGGTTCATTAAGAGGATCCAACACATCCACCAACARGTTTAGGATATTTTACAGAAGTYCAATGACAAGTACAAGTAGTGCCATGATCAACACTAGGTGCCACACAAGTTTGAGGTGGGAGATAAAGTTTGGTTGCACTTACAGAAGGAACGCTTTAAGAGGCCCCATAAGAATCTTCTTCCACTATGATATGGACCTTACAMCATCACCAAGGCTATGGGTGATAATTCTTTTGAGCTCAACATTCCCCCCTTCCTTGGATTACATCCAATATTTAATGTGGACCTTCTTCAGCCATATTTTCCACCATTATTGGACACCTCAGTGATAGTAGAACAATTGACACCAATAGAGCTCAACCATGATTGCATGGAACACGAATCCACTGATAATATCATGGACACACAGGTTAAGGGCACTCACTAGCAGATGATCTAGATTTATCGGGTTGTCAAACCAGGGCAACTCCTATACGAAGGCAAGTGGCTCACTCATGGCTAAATTCAACAGAAATTYCCTCATYTGATGGGGGGACTCAATGGAATGGATACCATTTCTTCCTAAGGGGGGATGATTGMTCTAGGTGGATATCGGTGGCCACCCACCTATTCCAACTCGCTCATCTTGGCAGTTTCTCAGTTTGACAGTTTTTCCTAGTTTTTGGGTCCTGAACTTCCGGGGCCAATTTGAGGCCCTAAACAACATTTTTAGGGCTCACCATAGTCAAGTTATAGATGGATTTAGAGTTTCATGGAATAATGTGTATTCCTCGGATATACCTTTCCAATGGGCTACTGTGTGCCTAAAACGAAGATCGTATGCAAAAAATGCGACCCCAAGAAGTTGATGTACCAACTTACCCCAACGGGGCCCACATGACTTTTGGCGCTTCATCTCCTAGGGTTAGGTTTTTGGATGTCTATGGTTTTAGCATTCATTTTTATTGTAAAAATGATTTCAGAGCCTCATTGTACTCATCTTCTTGCAAATGAGCATAGTTGTCACATCTCTTCTCAGTGATAAGTTGCCACCATTCTAGCAAGCTTGTTTAATTCTACATTTTACAGTTTCAACATATTTCTTATTTAATAGAAATCAAGTTTTACTATATCTATGTTATTATTCACTGTGTCTCTATGTTAATATTATAAATCTGTGTTTCATTTCGTTCCTCTCATACATCCGGATTAATGGAGGTTATCAAGTATTACAAGCTCAGGGAGCTTGGAGGCCAACTTAATACCAACTTCATGGTTAAGTTCTATGAACAACACAACACCAATCAACTATTGGAATCATGGTGGAAGGAAGATAAAAAACTTGTGAATAGAGCTTATGGGTGGTACAACACTATAAACCTAAGAGAACCATATATATTCCTCATGGCCCTGATATGACACTTGTATGGGGAAAAATACTGCTCCAAGTTCTCGAAAGCGTGGATGCCCTTGGCCTATATAGTATCCATATCTGGAAGTGTCTTCAATTTTGGGACCATAATATCTAAACAATTGAGCATTAGGGTTGAGCAAGCACATAAACCAAAAGAAGGAGAAATCCCTTGCTTCTTTATGGCCTCATACCTATTAGATGCAATTTGCACTAGAAATGTATTTCGAGGGCTGGGGTTAAGCTAGCACGTCTCAGACTTAGTCATTCATGTTTATTTCAACATTTTATGGGAGAATATATATAAGAAGTCTTATGTTGCAATCTGTGATGAATTGTTGGATAATTTTTATTTCCTAATATTTAAACAAAATTGTACAAGACTTTCTGAAGCAGTAAGAAAGGCTATATCCAAAATACTACATTGGTATTTAGAGGAAAAAAGTACCTATCTCAAGATATTTGGAGCCACTGGGGCCTCGCACCTATTTCCAGCCTATGTACTGGACATGCTTGTCTTGGGAGAAATTTTCTACCAGACCCTTCTTCAAGGTTTCAATGCTTCTTTATTAAAATACAAGAAAAGAGAATTCATCTTGTATGGATTCTATGTAGGTTACCACTTGGTGAAGCATACTACTCAGGCCAGACATGAAGCTCAAAATCAGGTGGAGTATAGGTTATACACCGGCAGGTATAAGAAACATGACCCAAAGGGTCTAGTGGCTCAACACATTGGTCAAGTGGTATCTCACTGTCTGTATGCACACGAAACCTTTGGGGATGATATGTTCACTGAAAATACCCTAGATTGGGAAGAGGTTCTACAAAGGAAAGAGAAACTAGATCTTACCCATTTCAAAGCCATGTCAGGAGATGAACAATTAGAACGATTGGAAAAAACAACAAGAATTGTTGTACAAGCACAAAATGCGAATATAGAGCAAGCAACAAGGAGAGTTGAAGCACAAAGGCTCATGGAAGAAGCCGAGAGAATGTTCCAAGAGCATGAGAAAAATCCCACTCTTCAAGCATTGGGACCACCGATAGTGACTCCTGTAGACATGTGTATGGTGGAGGGAGGACAAACACCTACAAGAGAAACTCCACCCATAGGGAACAATGAACAACCGGATGAAAGACATGCAGGTGGAGCAACTAGGATCTGGACCAACAATTGAGACTGTGACAGTGACATGAGGCCCATATATACTAGCATCAGTAATCACTGACCTAATTACAATATATGATGATGACAGTGAGGATTTGGACACTACAATAGTTCCCATTGTCAATGAAGTTGATATAGAGATATTAGACATCAAGCTATCTCAAATACTGCAGCCCATGGATATGGGGACAAACCTGAATATAAGTGAAAGAATTACTACCCCCTTGGGGAAATGGTCACAACCTCAAGATGAAGGAGGAAATGATCAAGAGAGAAAGGAAGAGGATCAGGATATAGAGGATACCATCTCAGTAGGAAAAGGAAAGACACAAGACAAAGACCAAGGGGGAGCTCTAGAAGATAAATGTAAAAGTAACAACCAGGGTTCTATCCCAGAGGAAAAGACCCTGAATAAAGAAGAAAGTGAGGAGATTTTATATTTTGGAGGGAAACCTGCAGATGACACACCCAGAATCCAAAGACATGAGAAGAAAAATGATGATGAAGAGTCTGAAGAAACCACAACAAAGACTCCAAACCCTTCTTCATCCATAGAAACGACAACACCCATGACAACACCAACAAAGAATGTGACATAAATCACCACTGACATCATGACGGTAGGAGATATCCTCCGAGATGTAGAGACTGGACTCACAAATATCCCTGGACAACCTTATATATCTCTAGGTCAAGAGCACACATCGAGCAAAGATGGAGAAAGTGTCAACAACCTGTTACCAACGACTGAAAAAGGTAAGGAATTTTCCTTTGAACAATTTCATACTCCGGGAAGTCTAAGCAATGTTATCTCATGGGGGGACCAACCAATTCTAAAACTTGTAGACGAGGTGGTCGATGTCCAAGCAATCACTCATGACAAGAAAAGACAAGTGATAGTTAGGAGGAATGAAAAGAAGATGAGGCTTACTTTGGATAGCGTTGTGATGATTACCACGAAAGAAACCCTAGTGGACACTAGAAATTCCAAAGTGAGTGAGTTACTAGGAGCTGGAATGGCCATATCTAGTGCCACAATTGACAGGGCAAGAGAAGATGAGCGGGAGGCGGAGTCCATGAAAAAAGAACTTGAGCATATCCGACATCAAGCCAAGTATTACCAAGACACCACTTGGGAAATCATTTTTGTAAAAGATGAGTTTCTAGCAGGATACAATCAATTTAAAATAGAAAGGGATACCTTTATGGCTAAGGTGGTAAGCTACCAGGAAGAGACTCTGTTGGGGTTGATGGCACTCAAAGAGATGTCAAGATGGTTCAAACAATCACACAAAGTTCTAGAATAGATCTAATGCATCCAAGAAATTTAGAAGGGCCAAGGGAGTGAAGAACATGGTATTAGGACGCTTTAGAATGGTAGCCTAGCAAGGTTTCAGAAAATAACTGAGTGTTGGACACAACTAGTAGTGGAACCACAAAAAAATATGAAAGACACATGGGAAGACTGTCTCAAGAATTGGGAGAAGATAAATCAAAGAATGAGAGATATCCAACTCCCCGATTTCGGTATGCTTGAGGACTCCGTGGACCTTCGTGATATAGTCAAACAACATGGTAAGTAGGATAGGAAGTTCATGGCATATTTTCTCGGAATCACAGCTTTAGAGACAAGACATGTAAGACAATTTGCTAATTAGTTGATAGCTGCGTCGGTTATACTGAAATACTTGAGCACTAAAATAAACCAATTCAAATGTCGGGTGATGGAGATGAAAGATGAGCTCAACGCACTGATGGAGAAACATTGTTTCCCTTATCTCCACACTTGTGAAGATTTTTTCACCCAGTGGTCCATGCTATTGATTCTTGTCTTTACTTTAAGTGAACTTTGAAACTATTTTTAGTATGTTTATTTTTCATAAATAAGGAGATCAACCTGGTTTTGAAGGGTTGATGGTTTTTTGTAAGAACTGGAGAGTTAGATATACAATTATTTTGAATTTTAATATTGAAGCTCATACAGAGTTGGGGACAATATTTTTCCAAGCTTGTGGATTAACTTGATCTATGGATTGCTATGCAAACAATTTTCTACTACAATCCCTTTAGTAAGATTGTGATTATGTTAATTTATCTTGAATGATTGTGATTGCTAAATGAATGTTGGTTTAAATTAGATGGTGTTTCTTTGTATTGCATACAGATTAAATGCATAATTAGTTATGGTATTCATTATACATGTGATTTGTGCTTAACTATTTCCCCATTTCTCTTTCAAGTAATATTTGTTGATTGGTGTCCCCAAGGTGTAGGACAGTCGGTGACAGAGTGTGTTGTTAAGCCACTCCGTGTTGAAAAGTCACCGGTTCGAAACCTGCGGGGACAAAAAATCCAACCATGTTAAGGGTTGGTGTGGCTCAGGCTGTGTGCGATCCCAGAGTGATTTTGACAGCTTAGATGCCCCCTGAGTCGCAGTTTCTCAAGCCAAAGGTTAATCCCGATGCCAAGAAGGTCCAAACCAATTAACAAACAAAAAAATATATTTTTCGATTGGTTAATGATAGTATTATTTGCTAGTATTGATTAGAACATAGTTACTGACTTAACGAGAACTGTGACCTCAAAACGAGAACTCTAGCCCGTAAAATCAACCCCCAAATCAAAAAGTGGTGCTACTAGTAGCACCATTTTTCTAATCGGGTCAAAATTACAACTTTTTTCAAGCATGGCCTTAAAAACTCAAATGGTTGCTCAAAAAAACCTTAAAATCAACCCCCAAATCAAAAAGTGGTGCTACTCGTAACACCATTTTTTCTAACCGGGTCAAAATTACAATTTTTTTCAAGCATGGCCTTAAAAAATCAAATAGTTGCTCAAAAAAACCTTAAAATCAACACCTAAATAAAAAAGTGACGCTACCTAAAGCAAAATATTTTTTGTTAACCTTAAAATTATAACTAATGACGACCTAATTGAAACCGTGGCCTTGACAACAAATCCCTATGCAAATAAAAAACCCGAATTTGGATCCTAAATGGTCACTTGAAAATTTATTTACTATTGTTTTTTTAATTTACATCAAAAAATGAATAAATAGAAAAGAGAAAATCTTCACAATTTTTATTTTTTATTTTTAAAATGAAGAAAAAAACATATTTATATATATATATATATATATGTGTGTGTGTGTGTGTGTGTGTGTGTGTGTGTGTGTGTGTGAAAATGAAAAAAAAAAATACTGCACGACAACTTAAAAAGAAACAATTTTTTTTATTTTGTTTTTTAAAAAGAGATAAAAAATAAAAATAAAAATTCAAAAATTAATAAAACTCCCTAAGCAAAA
>ML791040.1:315458-327008 GCA_009831015.1 Picea engelmannii
ATTTTTTTTTTTTTTTATAGTTTTTAATTTATAAAAAAATATTTTTTTTGCTAAATATTTAAAAATAATGTTATTTAACTACAATTATTTTCTATGTATTGAAGTAAATGTATGATACATAGACTATTTGATCCATACCTTGACGATTTCTATTATATTGCAACTGTGATATACGAGTTGTCATTCTTCGTGGTTTTAATCCAGTATTTTCTTTCCCATTGAAAATATGTTTTTCGGTACTTCGATGCCTATAATTCTTATAGAGGAAGTGCCTATACTCATCAAACACCTCCTTTCCTAAACTTCTTGAACATCAATATTTCATATTAGGACAACAAACTGGACATGCAAATTTACCCTTTGTTTGAAGACCTACAAGAGATTGATTAAATTTTATATAAATTATTTGAAGTATTTTTAATGAATGGATTATATAAAAAACATGCATGATATGAACTTTATAAAATTAGACACTATTAAAGTGCAATGTAACGTTATAACATACCACATAAATGTGTTAGCCTTGAGGCATCGTGAATTGTCCATAAGCATTGCATGGAATTGAAATTCCCTTTGCGCACCTATTGGTCTAGAGATATCATACATAGTGATGCCCTTCCATAACTTTAGTAACTCGTCGATAAGAGGCTCGATACATACATTTATATCTTTGACTTGGTACTTACCTAATTGATTGAACATATAATACATAATTACTACATATATGAGTAAATAAAAAAATATCAAACATAATTATAAGACATAATTGAACATATATGAGTAAACAAAAAAATATAAGACATAATTATGAAACAAACAATGCAAGTCAAATGTTACCGTGTTAAAAAAAATTATTCTAAACAAATACATGGAACAATCATTGCCAACATTATGTGCTCCCTCTTTATTGACATCCATGGAGGAATGTTATTGTTGATAACAAAAACAGGCCATGACAAGTAAGTAGATATGAGTTCTCTAAATGGATTGACACCATCAACTGTCAATGAAAACCTAAGATTACGAGGTTCAACTTTAAAATGTGGCCATATTTCCTCTATCTTCTTAAATGCATATCCTTCTGTAGGAATTCGAAGAACACCATCTTTGCTTTTGTTCTTTGCATGGAAATCCATAAACTTTGTTATGCTTTTGCACCTAAACAATCACTGCAAACATGGAATTATGGGAATATAACGAAGAACCTTGTGAGACACCTTTTTTGTTACTTGATCGGTTCGATATCTACTAATTTGAAAATTTAGGCATTCTTCTTTCGACGCATGTTCTCCATAATATAGAATATGATCATCAAGACATGCATGAATAACTTGATACTTCATTCCAATATCTTTCATAATGGCATGTAAATATTGGTATGTGCGGCATAAAACATTTGACGGTGGTAACAAATTCACCTAACAATATACAACATAAAAAATCAATACGGGTTAATGTAAATAATATTAATCGTACATGTTGCATCCAAATTTTAGAGATGAACAACTAAAAATAAAAATAGAGGAAAAAAGAAAACCTTTATGATCATGTACTAAATGTGATAAAATATATTACATACATTAGGAGTTGTGTGACACAAGTGTTTGACAAACCTTTCATAACCTTTAAGTTCACCAACACCAATATAGCAGAGAGAAGACCTGTTTTGGAGTCTTCATAAAGAGGTTGTGTTTCCTTCTCCAATACAGGATATCAAAAGCACCATCAAGTTGGTCGTTATCATCATCCATTCCAACATTATTAAATGTCTCCTGGATCAATATATTTGTCCCATCTTCTTCAACCATGTTTTTATTATCATCACATTCTTCCATAGGATCATTAACTTGATCTTCAATATTCGCTCCATGTTCCTAAACAAGAACTTGTACAACCATGTCTTCCTCCACAGACAGTTCCCTAGGGTGTCGTTCCTTTATAATTACAAACAATCAAGTAATATTAGTGTATATAACAAATATTAAAACGATACAAATGTTTACGAATATAATATAGGAAAATAAATACAAAGACAAAGACAACTTAGGTGAGAGCGAGAAAAAAATACAACAAATCAATGATGAAGCTTGTGCAATTTATCAATATGTTTATGAATATGTTGAAAAAATATAGGAAAAATGTTACTTTTCTTGACATATTGTAGAAAGAGAGACACTTTGTGAGATATATAGTCACAACCAACAAAAACAACATATTCTTATTTATCCTTCATCATTATGTCATATTCTTTCTTGATTTCACTTGGATACCACAAGTGTTAAGTGGATGGAAACTTCCCTCGACCCAACGTGGAGACCACGATTTAATTTATAAGGGGTTGAGAGCTGAGGGATTAGGGGTTAACACATTAGTGGTACAAGGGTTAGGGGTTAGGATTTAAGATGGGGTAATTATGGGTCAGGGATAGGGGTACTTAATGGTTTATGGGTTTCTAAGGGGTCAAGGGCTAAGTGCTTAGGGGTTAATAGGTTATTGGTTGTCCAAGGGTCAGGTGTACTTATGAGTTGGTATTATATATGGAGTATCCAACTTAGCCGGTGAGAGCGAGAAAAAAAGAAAACAATTCAATGATGAAGCTTGTGAAATTTATCAAGATGTTTATGAATATGTTGATCAAATATAGGGAAAATGTTACTTTTATTGACATGTAGAAAGAGATATACTTTGTGAAATATATAGTCACAACCAACAAAAGCAACATATTATTATTTTTCCTTCATCATTTTGTCATATTCTTTCTTGATTTCACTTGGATACCACAAGTGTTAAGTGGATGGAAACTTCCCCTAGCCCAACTTGGAGACCACAGTTTTTATAAGGGGTTGAGAGCTGAGGGATTAGGGGTTAACACATTAGTGGTCCACGGGTTAGAGGTTAGGGGTTAGGGTTTAATCTGGGGTAATTAGGGGTCACAGATAGGGGTACTTAATGGTTTAGGGGTTTATAAGGGTTCAAGGGATAAGGGCTTAGGGGTTAACAGGTTATTGGTCCCCCAAGGGTCAGGGGTACTTAGGAGTTGGTATTCTATATGGAGCAGTCAACTTAGTCAGTGAGGGAAATAAACAAAGACAACAAATCAATGATGAAGCTTGTGCAATTTATCAATATGTTTATGAATATGTTGAAAAAATATAGGAAAAATGTTACTTTTCTTGACATATCGTAGAAAGAGAGACACTTTGTGAGATATATAGTCACAACCGACAAAACAAACATATTCTTATTTCGCCTTCATCATTATGTCACATTCTTTCTTGATTTCACTTGGAGACCACAAGTGTTAAGTGGATGGAAACTTCCCCCAACCCAACTTGGAGACCATGGTTTAATTTATAAGGGGTTGAGAGTTGAGGGATTAGGGGTTAATAGATTAGTGGTCCAAGGGTTAGGGGTTAATGGGTTAGGGTTTAAGTTGGGGTAATTAGGGGTCAGGGATAGGGGTAATTAATGCTTTAGGGGTTTATAAGGGGTCAAGGTCTAAGGGATTAGGGGTTAACAAGTTATTGGTCATCCAAGGGTTAGGGGTACTTAGGATTTGGTATTCTATATGGAGCAACCATCTTAGTCGGTGAGAGCAAGAAACAAAGACAAAAAATCAATGATGAAGCTTCTGCAATTTATCAAGATGTTTATGAATATGTTGAAAAAACATAGGAAAAATGTTACTTTTCTTGACATATTGTAGAAAGAGAGACACTTTGTGAGATATATAGTCACAACCGGAAAAAACAACATATTCTTATTTCTCCTTCATCATTATGTCATATTCTTTCTTGATTTCACTTGGAGACCACAAGTGTTAAGTGGATGGAAACTTCCCCCGACCCAACTTGGAGACCATGGTTTAATTTATAAGGGGTTGAGAGCCGAGGGATTAGGGGTTAACACATTAGTGGTCCAAGGGTTAGGGGTTAAGGGGTTAGGGTTTAAGCTAGGGTAATTAGGGGTCAAGGATAGGAGTACTTAATGGTTTAGGGGTTTATAAGGGGTTAAAGGCTAAGGGATTATGGGTTAAAATGTTATTGGTCGTCCAAGGGTCAGGAGTACTTAGGAGTTGGTATTATATATGGAGCAACTAGATTAGCTAGTGAGAGTGAGAAACAAAGACAACAAATCAATGATAAAGCTTGTGCAATTTATCAATATGTTTATGAATATGTTGAAGAAATATAGGAAAAATGTTACTTTTCTTGACATATTGTAGAAAGAGAGACACTTTGTGAGATATATAGTCACAACCAACAAAAACAACGTTCTTATTTCTCCTTTTTCATTGTGTCATATTCTTTATTGATTTCACTTGGATGCCACAAGTGTTAAGTGGATGGAAACTTCCCTAAACCTGACTTGGATACCGATGTTTAATTTATAAGGGGTTGAGAGTTGAAGGATTAGGGGTTAACACATTAGTGATGCAAGGGTTAGGGGTTAGGGTTTAATATGGAGTAATTAGGGGTCAGGGATAGGTTACTTAATTGTTTAGGGGTTTATAAGGGGTCAAGGGAATACCCCTCAAGCCCGTACCTTCAAGGTGCCGGAACAAGAACATGTAATCTCCATAATTTATTTATTGTCCTCTTCTTGACAAATATGACATTCATCCAGTGTGGCATCTCCACTTTCCATTAGTGATTTTTGTTTAAAAACAAAATGAAGACGTTACTAGGAACTAGAACTGATCTTCAAAACTTTTAAAAAGGAAACAATTACCAATATCAAAAGAGGAATTTATAGAAACTCTACAAATACTTCTCAAATAGAGCATCGATGCCAATATCAAAAGAGGAATTAGAAACTCTGCAGATACTTCTCAAACAGAGCATCTATACTTGTCAACACAACCAATATTAACTCTTGTATTGAACAATAACATATGGTGAACAATATCCACTCTGCTATGCAATGAAACACTCAATACTATGGTGGGTGGTGTATGTGTATATTGGCGGAACCAGTTCACTTCTGTGAAACACACTACCCAATATGCTTATAAAATTATGATGGGGGGTGGTTTATAGGCTGTAGGATTTTCCAATTACAGTAGGGTGGATATTGGCCAATGATCGTCGATGCAATTGGAACCAGTTCACTTGTGTAAAACACATTGCCCAACATGCTTATTAAATTGATTAAAGAAATTGGACTACAAGTGTAAACTTATACAAGGTGGCCCCTCTAGATTTTTTGTTAATATTTGTTAATGTATGAAACCACCAATGTTTTTCTCCTCCCCTTCCAAGACCACGGTGCTCTGAAAGTTTTTTGCAAATCAATTTTTTAAATTTATTGTTTATTTGACAAATCCCATTCAAACCAAGGTATATTTGTCTCTTCATTATTCCTGACAAATAAACAAATAAAATTATAAATATTTAAAAATCAAAAAATATTTTTTTATTAACAATATTCTCATAATGCCCAGGATGGGGTGTCATTTGGACACTATGGGTATTAATATGCGAACCCGAGAACCTTCCACCTGGGAGGGGTACATTTGTTTGATTTGAGGCGCTCCATATTCCTCTCACCATCTCATACATATATACTCCATATTAACTTCCTTCATTATGGTATGGTACCTCGAAGTGCGATTCTAAGAAAGGATGACGACATGTGTAGGGGTTTGGATTATCAAAAGATTAATATGGAATTTACTAAGGTTTTAGAAGCTTACTATGGCGATGAAATACCATTTTTTTTATCATTAATGGAATTCATATTTAGGATTCATATATTTGTGTTTATCTTGTTGTTATCCGACTCTATTTTAATCGTTTTTCTCCCTATCTAGTCGATGTTGTTTTTTGTTCATATTACAACATGGTGCATATGTAGGAGCGAGCCCTCTCTGGCCATAGTGAAAATACTCATTTATGTTTTCCTTGTTTGCATGCTCTGAGATCAAAGCAATATTCACCCTCTCGATCTTGAGGGGTCACTGAGGAGAATCGGTTCCAGGCAACCTCCTCTAGCTCATCTTTGGGATTCGAACCTGAACCAATCTCACCACCGAGAAATCCAACTTCGGTTTTTCCTAGATAAAGTGGAAGTAATGGGGCAGATAAATCTCCAAGCTTGTCCTCAAGGGAGTTGGGACCAATCCCTGGTGGGGATTCCTTGCACTGTCACCAGGCCTTGGACATTATTCAACAACTTATTTGAACTTCGCAGTGATCTCACATACCTAAATCCTAATTAAAATCTACATCTTATGTCAACTTCTTCTCTTGTTAACTTACTCTCAATTTGTTGTGTACGTAGAATATATCCATAAAGAAAAAAAAAAACATTATTTTTCTTCTACGTTTAACATATAAATGTTTACAAAAACAATCTACATTATAAAGACATATTATGAATAACTTACCAAGGGACGATATTCATGCCCGCCTTCAAGGTGTCCATACTCTCTACAATGTCTTTTAGTTTTTTTTATTAAAAGTCTCCTTCTATTATAGCCCCTGCATATTTTACAAGAGAAATAAAATTTTCGATCACCCAAAGCCTCCAACACGGATCTCATGTCTCCTTGTCCTCCTGGAGGAATTTTATGTGACATTTTTCCTTAACAAACTTTCCGTGATGATTATCTTCAAAAATCAACCTCAATAGTTTAACTATTTGTAATGCAATTAACAAAATAAATTTGTTTGTATGTTGACCTAAAAATATCCCTTATAACCTCGAAAAACCATCACTAGTATAGCAACAACATCAAACGTCTCTACTATTTCAAACTTTTTAAATTATATATCACTTTTTCATCGGACCTCCGATGGTTGTGGACTAGAGAGACGTTGTTTAATAAAAAAAAATATTGACATCTACAAACATTAGTACATATATTATTGACCCGGTCAACCATCAGATATTTGATTATAAAGTATCTTTCTTTGGATATTCGATGAACGTTGGGGATAAAAAAAAAAAAATTACAAAAAATGCAAGTAAAATCCGACAGTACGACCGATTTTATCAGTATTGTTGGAGTACGGTGTCAATTTTTCCGCCCATATGTAGTAGTGTGAAATAATGGATTTGAAATAACATTATGCAATTCAAGATCACGATTAACTTCATTAGTATTTCCAAAAGAAAACTCATTTCGTGTATAAAAAAAGTCTTCATCAATTTGATTTGACCATTCATTAGTTACATCATCATAACATACTTTATCATAAAGGGGACTATAGAGGTCAACATCGTCTTTATTTGCATACTCAACTTCTTCATTGTATGTATATGAATGAAATATTTGGGATGAACCATGATCTTGAGGTCGGATATTTCTATTAGTTTCAAGAAAGGTGGTATTTGGAATGTGAGAAATGGATTGATTAATCAAGTCATGTTCAAAACAAAGAGTCTGGATTGGAAGAAAATGTTCATTATCAAGGCATATATGATCGACTTGGATTTCTTTATTAACATATTCATTTGGCCAAGCAATATTTCCGGGTTACAAGTGTTAGCAAAGATATCTTCTACCATTTTCTCAAAATAAAAATCACATGAAACTACATCATCCCCTACATGCTCTTTCTCACTTTCTTCAGAATGACCATGAGGAAGAAGGATATGAGGGGCAATGCCATGTAAATCAAGATTGTTTCCTTCCCGAGATTCGTCCTCTAAGAATGTTTCATTGGATAAAACATGGTCTTGTTCGAAAATAGTATCATCAAATGGAAAGTCATCAAACAAGGTTTCAAAGTGACTGGATTCATATGAGCATGATTCATTACAAACCCCATAATTTTTTGATAAAGAATCATGAAATGCAAAATTATTTTCTTGACTATTCAAGAAGAGATAAGGGTTTTCTTGGTAAGCTTGCTTGGATTCTAAGAAAAATATACAAGTCAATTATGCATGAGGACCATTGCAAAAATCACATTGTGGAGGGGTAGGAAGAATCTTAGGCAAAGGTTCAAAGTGTTGTGAAATGGGTGGAGAAGGAAAGTCAAATATAAACTTTGTAAAAATTGCCTCTCCCACCAAATTAGGATTAGGTGATATAGACCAATACCAATCTCCTATTTGATCACAAAGAGTAAGAGGAAAAATATTAGGAGAAGTGTAATCATCTTGGACCCCAACAGATTGAAAAAATTAGATAAACTTCTTAATGTGATGGCAAGAAGACTCCCATGGGTAACCTTCAAAAAGAGGGAAACCAACCATGGAGAGAATCAAATCAAAATTGGGTTTATTCATGATTAGGTAAGTTGAGAAAATGAATTGCTACTTGAAGGAAAGATGAACATTAAATAAAAAAAAATGGAGAAAAACCATTGAACGATCCTCCCCAGTATGGTTGCCAAAATTTGTTGATAGTGAAACTGTAAAGTTCCAATAGCAACATTTCAACCTCTCGTGAGGCTAAGCAAGAAGAGGTAGGAATGATCACTCTATCTTATAGCCTAAGTTTTAACATATCTCTACTTTCATAATAGTTAGGTGAGATAATGTCCCCGAGGTGTAGGAAAGTCGGTGACGGAGTGTGTTGTTAAGCCACTCCGTGTTGTTAAAGTCACCGGTTCGAAACTTGCGGGGACAAAAAATCCAACCATGTTAAGGGTTGGTGTGGCTTAGGTCAGGTGCGATCCCCGGGTGATTTTGATGGCTTAGATGCCCCTGAGTTGCGGTTTCTCAAGCCATAGGTTAATCGCGTAGCCAACAGGTCCTGCACAAATTAACAAACAAAAAAAAATAGTTAAGTGAGATAATATAAGGGACACATTTACAAGAAAATGTTCAATAACAAACATGATATGATACAAATATATGCACAAATAGACAAAGGATGTGTTCTTTCTATTTCAATATTTAGTAATCAACATGATCTAAAAAACTATAAAGAGATTAACACTTAGTCATCACATAAGTGAAAAAATATATATACAACAAAAATATAATATCTAGTATAAACAATGAATGAGAAATGACATTTTACAAAAGAAAGGAATGAGATTAAAATAAAATAAAAGAAATATGATATGGAGGAAACTTTTGTTTTTACTAAAATTTTCTTTATCAATACATAAGATTGACATCCTTTCATTTCTTTTAGACTTCTGTGAAAGTTTGGACCAGGAACATGTTCTTGCATAGATGGCCAACATTTACGAGACCACATTAGCCTCCATGAAATTTACAAAGATACAACATACTTCTAAAAACATATTTGGACATAGGTGTAAGTATATGCAACCAATTAAACCAATTAGTAAAAACTAATGGAGGAAACAAAAAAATCTTATGCATCAATGACCAAACAATATGAAATACCTATTATAAATAACAAGATAAGAGTGTGACCTCCCTTTTTCCATTTTTTAAAGAACTTCTGCTATCAACATAAAACATTAGACCCGAAATCTTGGAGTATTGAAAAGAAAAAAAACTTTAAAAGCTCAAAATATGATTTCTGCATACCATAGCGAGTGTAAGATAACTCCTCTTCTCGAGGCTTGATGTCTTTAAATAGTTCATCACCAGGACAATTAGTAACCATCCTCATCTGCATTAGCATGAAATGCTAGGTAACCATTAGTAAGTGGTCACATGGGCTAGCCACTATATTTTATGACATTAAATGAACTCAGAAGATAAAAAAAGAAAATACAAACAAACATATTTCCTTCATGAAAGTCAAACGAAGGTCAAAGGGGGGCCTTCCTTTAATTATTATATCTATCACTTGGGATGAATTCCCAAGGATCTTGCTTAATCCACGTTGTAACTCCCTTTTGATATTATTTTCACTAAATTTGCAGCCAATCACCATTCATTTTCCATCTAGTAAACAACTAGAAATAATCATAATAGACAACATTTTTAAGTCTCAGAACATCACATGTATAAGTAGCAACACTTCAAATATTTAATACTGAAAACATAACAATTGTTTTGTCTATATATGCTTCTAGGAGCATATTTATAAAAGAAAGTGAAGGCTTGGGAGAATCCTAGTGGTGTTTCCATCCACCTAACCTTGTAGTTGTTGATTAATTGGGTTGGTTGTCATTGATGTCAACCCTTTAAGAAAGTCCGATAGCGAATTCCAGTAGCACAAAGGTTTGGGTAATGGACCCAAGTTTGTTTGATGTATAATGGTATGTGTTTTGATATATTTGCAGGTAAGACTATTCTAGATGGATAGTACATGTCATGGCATTTCTGGTGGTATGTGGAACGTCACATAACTCCTCATGGTTAGAGATTTATGGCCATGTGAAGTTGGAGAACCCTCATGAGTCATCTAGAAGCCCCAAAAGGTCAAAGTAGTCAAAGTTCTTGCAAAGAAGAGATTATTTAAATAATAAAATGAAGTGACAAAGTAAAAAATGATTATTTAAATAATAAAGTGAAGTGACAAAGTCAAAGAGGATTATTTAAATAATAAAGTGAAGTGACAAAGTCAAAGAGGATTATTTAAATAATAAAGTGAAGCGACAAAGTCAAACATGATTATTTAAATAATAAAGTGAAGTGACAAAGTCAAGGAGGATTATTTAAATAATAAAGTAAATATAGAACTTTCTAATTATCAAAAGTGGTTATAAGAAGGTTAACTCTAAAATGAGGAAAATGGGTTAAGTGGTCAAGTGGCTATTGGATACATAGACAAGTGGCAAATTGGGAAAAGTTGGACATAGGTGACTATGTGGACAAAGTGGCTATGTGGGAAAAGTGACCTAGAAGATGCTTCTAAGGAAGCTACTTGGAGAGTATAAATAAGAGGCAAGGCTCTCTCATTTTGATCACACTTGAGCATATTGAATATCTATAAGTGACTGAGGTAACCAAAGGATATCTAAGCCGAATTTCAGGGGGGAGGTGAAGTAAAGAAGACCGAAATTCAAGGGAGGATAAATTCTTTTGATGATGCTTTCTAAGGTATGTTATTTACAGGTCATCTCACCATTTTCACAATAATTTTTTTTCTAGAATGATTCAGATCGTGAAATTGGGAGGCCATTGAGGAAACATATTCAAGTAGTTGTGGTACGAATTTCAGCTTGTGGGTTGTTGTATTTTTGGAATTACACTCCGTGGAAAATAGGGTTTGTGGCTAGTCTCGAAACTAGTCTAAAACATGTGTTTCGGGTAAAAACGTCATAAATTATTCATAACATATCCAAATTCAGTAAGACAAAATGTGTTAGTTAGAGTATAGTCTGTATTGTTCTATGTACAATTTTCATATCCATACAACAAACATTCTATGCGGGGCACGCTCTACAAGTTCGCTCTCTAGAATAAGCCAGAATTCAACAAGGTATGCCATTTTTTCTATAACTCCTTTTATGAGAGGTTCCAAGTAGTGACACATGGAGGAATTGCATAAAACACACTGAAGAACATTGTGTACTATTTTTAGATCTTTATTCATTATAGGTACGTAGTTATGATTATTTCAAGTTAGGGTTGTTGACTAATCCAAAACTAGTCATGTGAGACTAAAGTAAAGTTTGATGAAAATGCTAGTCTCTTGTTGTTAAAGTTAAGGAAGGTTTGCAGGTA